>JAYKAV010003421.1:698793-853193 GCA_035582835.1 Phoebastria nigripes | reverse complement strand
AGTCTCCCCCAGCCCCCCTCAAGCCCTTTGGCTCCCCTCAGAACCCCCAGCTCCCCTCAGTCTCCCCCGGCCCCCCTCAAGCCCCTCCGGCCGGGCTGAAGCAGGTGGGAGGGATGAGGAGAAGGGGAGTAGCCGAAGAGACAGGAGTTTCCCCGAGCGCTTCCCGGCACTGACAGCGGGCGGAGGGAGGGCGGGAGGTAGCGGGCCGGGCCCCCCCGCTATTAGTACCGGCCCTCAGCGGAGCCCGCCTCAGTGCGAAGCCGCCCCGGTCACTCGCCGCCTCTCAGCACCATGCAGGGGCTCAGCGCCGCGCCGCCCGCCGCCTTCCTCCTCCTCCTTCTCCGCCTCAGCGCACCGGCGGCCGCGGTGCCGGGCGCCGAGCGGGAGCTGAACCCCGGCAGCCGCCTGGCCGCCGGGGCGGCCCGGGTGGCACTGCACTACCTCAACTTCCAGTCGGCGTCCCCCGGCGCGCTGCAGGCGCTGGGGCAGGTCCGCAAGGCCACGCTGAAGGTAGGGGGGATGCCGGTGGGGCATCGGGGTGGCTGCGGCTCCGGAGGAGCGCGGTGCGGGCGGGGGGCAACGCAGGCGGGCAGGCACGGTCTTTAAAGTGACGCTGGGAAAAGTACAATTAATAATAATTATTATAATAAAAGAGTAGGGCAGTGGTGCGGAGCTGGGCTGCCCTGAGGTTAGCGCGGCCCCGTGCTGGGCACCGGGCACCCTCCCGCCTCCCTCAAGGCGCAGCTGTCCCGGTGCCCCTTCCCTCAGGGGGCTCGGGGCAGCCAGGTCCCCTCAGAGGGGGAGCGAGGATCCTCCTCGAAAGGTCATTAACTTACTCATGATGTAAATATCCCTCAAATCCAAGCCCAGCACCCCGTATGTTGGTCGAGGTTGCTCTGGGTGCCCCGACCTGGAATCAAAAGCGGTGTGGCACAGATGAGGGAAAGAGGAAACCAAGGCACGTGGCGGGCACATGATGGAAAGAAAACAGTTTGATAAGTAAACATTTTCAGCAGAATCGCTTCTGGAGCAACCATCTACTTTGTGTGGGTAGCAATGGAAAGGACTTTGGCTTTCTACCTCTGGAGACCCAGAGCTACAACTAAAGGCAATGCAGTTCCCATCAGAAAACATGCCTTTATCTTCCAAAACACATGTCAAATTGAGGTGAGAGAAAGGGGCGGCAGTCCTAGATAGGAGCAGCTACAGGGGCAGAGCTTTCACGTCACGGGGAGCGTGTCAGGGACGCTCGAGGCGGTGCCCAGGGCATGCCTGGCGTACCTGCGCCCTGCCTGTGTAGGTGCCACGGCCAGCCCCAACCGTCAGGGCCCCCGCCGCTGCCTGCACGCACCTGCCACTCAGCCCTTCTCTTCCTTTGGCCACAGGTTTGGGTTTGTTTGGTGGGGTTTTTTTGGTTTTTTTGTTTTGTTTTTTTTTTTTTCCAGCTTACTCGGTTTCTGAAAGTAAGAGAACAGGCAAAAACTTTTGGGGAACATTTGGCCAAGATCCTGGAAGGAAAGCACTACCTTCCTGGAGAGCTGAGGAGGGTCTAAGCTATCACAGTGGATGGGATTTAAAACCAGCCCTCTCATCTAGTCTTTCTCGCCAGGCTAGCGCTGGGCAGCTCCCTAAAGCAAGCGCTGGTTGTTTTGGATTCCAGCCTGTAGTGCCAAATGCAACACTGGATTCCACTGGATCCTYTTCATGGCTCTGGCATCTGAGAAGGATATCTTACAACATTTGTCCTTCAGCATCTGCATGGCTTGTTCAATCCAGGCCCTCACTCCTAAAATTGAGAATGAGATGGTGCGGTGTAAAATCTTCCCTTTCAGGAAAGAAGTTCCAAGCCAGCCTGAAGTGCTTAGGATGTACTATTGCAGTCCTTACAACATTGAACTTGAGCCTCAATCTTTCACATATATCCCAGTTGACAATGGTTCCAAAACAATTTGAAGCCTGTTTGAGTTGCACACAATATTTAGCAGACCAGAATAATTTCCAATTAAATTTGACAAAACATGAACTACTGCTGTATAACGATTCAGAATTTGTGTATTACTTTGTGTAACGCAAGGCTGAAAGATAGCGTTAGTCGTGCTACCTGTCTGGGAATGCAAACACGATGTCCTGCTATAGATTTATCTGAGACCATACCCTTTAGGTAACTCTCTGTTCTCATCATCATTCCCAAACACACCATTAAACATACAGTTTAATAGGTGCTGAGCACAGACATGCTAGTGTGACATTTAATTCTTCCTATGAAATTGCTGCAGACACCTATGACAGAAATTTACTATGACATTTGATACTTCTCTCCAAAGGTACAAGTGCTCCTTCTGTATTTACTGGGCACTTTACTGGGTAGTGTGCATATGTATATATTTACATATACAAATGCTTGTGCCTCTTTTAAGCACAACAACATGGCCCGTGGGAGCAGCAAGTGCTGCTGGAAGCAGCGCGCTTGTCCAGTAAAGAGACATATCAGAAGTAAGGGGTTGGTGCAGATCCTCTTTCCAACCCCAGTGTAACTGAATATTTGCAAGGTAGTTTCGTTTGCGGGGAGGGGAAGGGATTTTTTCCACTGGCTATCAGCCACCTGCTTTTTAATATAGGAAGGAAAAAAAATTGGTTCATTACAGAGAAGTGAAATGCCTCATTATTACCTCACAGTACTCAATGCTGTAGGAGCTCGCTGGAACCACTTTCTGCAGTTTATTTCCCCTTTTTCTTTGCACGCTGTGTGAAAACAAGAGGAGAAATGTACTAGACATGGTCACTTCCTTCTTTCCTGTCCTTCACTGTAAAAAAATGAAAAGAATTTCCTGGAAGGAATGTGCTATATTATGTGAATGCAAGAGACAGAAGTGTTGGAGTTTGGGGCGGGGGGTTTGTTGTTGTTTGTTTGTTGGTTTTTTAATTTTTTTTTTCCAAGAAGGCTAGTTTCCTATTGGTTAGTATATTAACTGGATCTAGTAAAAATAGGAATTTAATCATGAGCGTTGTATTTTAAAGCTAACCTTATTAGCCCACTAGCCAGTGAAACTGTGGTAATTAGAAACAGGACTGGAGACACTCACCAGTATGGTAACTCTGTTAGATGTGAAGGATTTTTCAAGCTGAGGTAAAATGAGACTTCAGTGCTTTTCTCTCCTAGCAACAAATAGTAGAGATATGCCAAACATATAATAATTCCTACCTTGCCATTGGCTGCAGCTTTCTTTTTGTTGTCCCTTCTCATTGATGTGGGTTTTTTCTTGAGTATCTTCTAGGAGACAGTAGCATGCATCTCATGGAATCGTTGACAGCTGCACTTTAAAATACATTTTTGAGAAGAGAAGCATTAGTGTGTGCCAGCTGAAGATCCTAGAATTCAAGAGAGAAACTTTCAAAACACTGATGTAGCAGTCTCCCATACCAAGCTGTCCTGGAAATCATAACTGAGCAGTAGGCAGGTGAAGTCTAAAGGTAAAGCTAGGTAATCTCTTGGCTAAACTGCAACATTTGCTTAAATTGGACTACAAAATACAATTTTACAGATGGATATTTCTCTTCACAAGCTCATCTTGACACAAAACAGTGTAACATCAGGACTATGGTCCTAATATTAGAAGTCAGTTAAAAGGTTTCTACTTATTTCCAACAGTCAGGACCCTGCGTTAGGGTGAGAAGGGTATCATCAGTGGCAGGGTAGGTAAATTGTCTAGGGAAAGCTAGACACAGAGAGGTAGAGAAAGTAGCCACCTCTGCTGGCTTTTCCCTCCTGCCTGGGGCAGCCTGAGAGCTCACCTGGCTGCTTGCGGATCAGACATCTCCAGCACTTCCAGCAGCCACAGGCCACCTAAGCTGGCTTGCAGGGACCGTGGCAGGGCTGCAAGGTGGGAATCCCCCTAGGCAAGACCCCAAAGGACACGTCTCTCGCTCCTCTCTCAGCAGTGCCAGCTTCTCCATGCTTAATGATCAGGTCAGCCCTCTGATCCAGCGACCGAAAACTGGTCCCAGGGAAGAAATGCTGGTGGGGAAACACACAGGAGAAGAGATGGAAACCTGCAGCAAGGGGTGAGAGAGGGATCACCCCTTTCCATGCCAGTGGGAAGTGAGAGCAGTGTAAACCAATTGTGAAACTGCCTCCTTCGGGACCTGGAATGAAACTGCTCTTAAATTGCTGTTCTGGCCTTTATGGTACGAAAAATCTGTCATGACAGTTGCATTAATTTTGAGCCCGGAAATAAAACAATCCCGTGACCCAGATATTCAGTGGAAAAATGAATTACTCACTTGTTTTCTTCTCTTTTGGACACTTTTATCTTTGGCTGCTTTCAGCCAGCCATCATTGTGTGACGTCAAATATTCCTGAGCTCTTATTTAACTCACGCTATGTGATGGTTCACAGGGATGCATTTTGGGATGATAGTGGAAAATAATAGTGGAAGTAAAAGTGGTGGTTTTCTTCAAAACTAGAAATACTTTTGTAAAAGTTAAAATTATTTCATGCCAAATGTACCTTCTCCCTCTCCCTGGTAAGATCAAGAAGCTCTCTGGTACGCATACCCAGACTGAATATGTATTTTAGTTGTGTAGAGCCACTTGAAAGCTTTCTAGGTGAGTAGTACTGCTATGGTGGAGTTGTTGCAAATGAGGAGAGAATATCTACTTCAAAAACCACATAAGCACAGAATTATGTGTTCTTTTTAAAGTGAGTATTTTCCAAGTTATTAGTCATGAAGCTTTTCTATATCCTTCTATTGAGAAGAATCAGGGACTGAATAATTAGTTTATAAAAAGTTCCAATTGATTTTGTTTTCTTCATTAGTGCTCGATATCAGGCAAATGCAATGAAACTGCTGAGATATTTTGTCAGAATCTGATTACTATTCTCAAAGTTCTCACAGCTGTAAAAACGATTTTTTCTTTAGCAGACAGAACAGGTGACACCAATGCAAGAACAAGTAATATTGGAAGAAAAGTTGGAACATATTTTAAATGACTGAATATGCTGGGCAGAAAAGATCCGGCTTAACTATAAAAGAGCTGCTGTTACAGACTTTAAGACCCTGATGTTGTGTCAGGCTGCTGTACTGTGCCCCTTGAGGAAAAGGTTCAGTAGGAAACCCCATCCACTATCATCCGTTAAATCAGAGCTAAGTTTCTCCTGCTTCAGAAGTGTTGTAGTCCAACCGACTCTGATGACAAGAAAAGGAGTAAGCCTAGGTCACTGTGCTTAAAAACCACCCATATTTGGTCACATGAAGAATGTTAGAAACAATAGAGGTAACACCTCTTGGGTAGCTTTACAGTAATTAGGAACTTGGACTTAACTGCAGCGATTATCATGAGAGATGAGACCCTTCTTTCAGCGCCATGAATTACTGACTCTTTTGTAAACCTGCATTTCAGAAAGCTAGTTTTCACCATTTTGCAATGCTAAGAGTGTCTGTTCGTGTCCTAATCTCTGTCACGTTGAGGACAAGATTTTAGCCAATACACAAAACGGGCAGGAGAGAAGGGGAGAACGAGGAGGCAGAGAAGAGATGATAAGTCTGAACTCATCCTCTCTCCATTCCCTTCACGGTGTCATAGCTGGGTCCAGCTCCAGCCTTGCCTCATCGGAAAGCTTCAAGAGGGCATTTCATAAAAGTAGAGCAAGTGACTAAACCAATTTGCCTTCTTATCTGCAGTGTGTAACTCCCTGCATGTACTAAAGGCAGGTGCTGGGCTGATGGCCTTGCCCTGGGAATGAAACTTTGCTAACACTATGCTATTAATGGCTTCCTGGAAGAAAGTATGATGGGAACACAAAGGCCCAAGTTTAGATAAATAAAACACATGCACATGTGCTTTGGGTTCTAATCTTCAAAATTGTGCCAACAGCCAGAATTCCCCTCCTGTTTATCTGAAGAGTATTGTACTTAAAAAGCAAACAAGACTAACAAATCGGTGCTGTTGCTGGAATACAGCAATTTGACTTAAATGTACACTTTAAAAGGCAGCTTGCATTCTCCAGTAAGATGCATTTTCTACACACTACCTCATACATGCCGCACAAAGGAAAACCTATGTAACAATCTATCCTACACCAGTAGCAAATGGAAGCAAGAAGAGATTTATGAGAAGGGAGAATGCCTCTTATTAAACCAGGTAATGTATGCAAAAGGAGCAAACTTTCAGATACAGAAGTGACCTGGCTTGTATATCAGAAAGCTCGTCTAATAGATCACAGTATAGCATACAAAAAGACTTATTTTCTTTCATTTATTTCTGGCTGATTTAATCAAAGGAAGGGATTGGAAATGTACCAAACAGTTAAATGACACATAATGTCATTTTACAAGGAATTAGTTGAATAAATATAAAGTTTTCCATACTATTTGTTACTTGGACTCCCTACTCAAAAATAAATATAGAAATTTCAAAAGTGAATATACAAGTTGGTAGGAAAATATGAGACTGACTAATGAAGTAAAGAGCAGGCAATGCAAATACTTTTTATTAGGCTCTGCTCTTACACTATTAAATGAGACACTGATCCTGTTTCAGGGTAATTAATATTTTTCATGGCCAACATTAAAAGCTAGTTTCTGTCTCAGCATGGTTGGGGCCAGGACAGGCTGTGATATCCCACACCAAAAATACAATTTGTTAACTGAACCATTTCTGTCAGCAACAGGAAAAAAAAAAACAAAACAAACCAAAAAAAACACAAATCCAAGAAAATTACATATTTCAAAGGTGTACATTTCTAAGGCTTTTCTGATGTTTTGTGCTACAAGAGGTGCTACTGGCTGCTTCCCATCAGCAAGGAGTATTATTTTATTTTTCCTTAACAAGCAGAATCTCGGATAGTTGATCGGGCAACTTAATGACTGGTATTTTCAGGGCAAAAGAGAGCAGACAGCTCAGAATCCTGCTCTGACATGCTGTGTAGCTAAATTAGTCTCCTTCCAGTCACAACAGAAAAAAAACTAGAAAGGTTAGCATCCCTAAGATTAAATTAGCCTGTATAATTCCTGTTCAGCTGTGAATCAGTCAGCAAGATTTGATTCATTTATATACTCAAGGGCACTCTGATAGCCTGTGCAAAAAATACCTCCTCGGAAGCTGAACACTGATTTGTAATTTTATTATTTTTAAAGTTACTCAGTATCAATCTGTCCTGTGAAGGACTTTGAGCTGCATTTTTCTTCTTGCATATCTCTGTGAGGAAAGGCTTTAAAACATCCCTTAATATAAAGGTTATTTATTGTTGTTGTTAAGACCCTTTGTGTTTGCTGCTAGGATCATCTCGGCGCATCTCGTCTGACCAATTTCCTGATGCTACAAGGCCATGAGGTAGCCATGGCACCCTCGTTTTCCCTCCTCAGCGCTCATGGCAACACCTCAGCAAGTTACAGTACGTAAGGCTATAGTTACACTGATGGCTGAATCCTTCTCTCTTCCAGAGCATCCCAGACTCTGGTCACAAGTACTACCTGCAGTTCACTACCGAAGACTACAAAAGCGGGGTGAGTCCACCATGTTTCTTCTGACAGCATGCGTTAAATGAACTTCAACATCTCCAAAACAGGGTACATTTAATTGCTTTCGTAAATGGATCTTTCACAATGGAAAGACTTACCTTTATGCTTCTACCTGCCTGGGGCATGGTTTGCTCTTAGCATCACACGAGTATCTCAACTAGTCAGTCCTCTGCCTCTGCTGGGGTCCACGTGGTCAGAGCACTGTCGTTACCTGCTTTGCTCAGTGCCTGAAGAGATTCTCTCGTTTAAGTCGCATCAGGCAACCAAGCGCCTGAGTGAAACTTTGCAATGGTCCAAACTCAGTGTGACAGTATGGTCCTCATTATCCAACTGTAGCTCCTGCTGTGTCCACACACCAAAATGAGAATAAAGAGTTGACAGTTGCGTGTTCTTTTTAATTATAACCCCCCCTCCATTCATTCTGTCAGACAGCTGTCATTAGCAATTTTACTGTAAGCATCTGCTTTTCCATTACACACACATTTTATGAAATTCAGGTTATTTTCAGAATTTAATATGAAAGCATTAGATTATTTTTGTTTCGAGGCTGAAGTATCATATGAATATCAATGAAATGCCCTGTTATCAATTAATGTTATTTCTTGAGAACTCTCAAACATATTTCCAAGATGACTTAGTGCATTTCTGCTACACTTTAGCCTTGTGGTTTTAACCTATTTACTTTTCTGGAAAAAAATTTATATCCATCTAAAGATTTTCTTGATCCCTGTACAGCTTCATACAAAGCGTCTCATGAAGATACATACATACTCCACGTGTATACTTCACATGTTAATACCAAGAGCTTTTTTAAGAATGTGTTGCTCCTAAATAAAATCTTGATTAAAGATAACAGTTTTAAATTCTGCCTTTACAGGAAAATGCTGGAAGCTGCCTTGCTACAGTGTTGTATCCAAAGACAAAGTCTCCGCCTGTTGTCAATATCAAGTGCACGCATACCAAAGACCAGAAGCAAATCCAAGAAGAGGACAACAGACTTTACCAAAAAATTAGGCACCAAACCAAACCAATAATTGGAAACAATATCCCAGGTATATTCCTCCAAATAATCGATTGTATTTCATTTTATCTCAAAGTCTGGGCACTTTTAAAAACACAAGCAAATGTACATGCATTTTAAAAAGTAGACACATATATTTTCAGTAGCACCCTAAAACCATGAGCTAACTATCAAAACAATTCCACCTTGCCAGCGATTCTTGGGGAGGAAAAAACCTGCTGCGTTTAGCAACAACGGTAGTCAGCACAATGTAGTGAAGGTGTTTGGGATTTAAAAACAAGCCTATGCAATTTTATATTCAAGTAAATGCAAAATGTTCTCAAGTAATAACAACTGCCTTGACCCACACACCTTCCCCAGCCGCGGGTGGAAATTCACAAGGGATGACTAACAGAATTTTTCCATCCTGGAGACAGAGCACCCCGGTCCCTCTTTTCCTCCCGGCTAGGTAAGGACCTCCATTATCGTGGATGCTGGGTTTCTCACCTCCTTGTGGGGACCCTGTGAATAGTGTCTCTTGAAAATGTCAGTTCTGTCATGCTTTCATACTTTTACTGTGCCTGCAGGTTTAGCACCATTCTCCTTCTTGTTCAAGATCGTAACACGTCTGAGGGAAGGGACACTTCCCAGGAATAGTGCTATGCCAGGCAAAAGTATTCTGTGGTTCATCATTTTTCTGCTGAACAGCCAGAGTTAATCATTTTTGAATTACTGTCTTTCTCCCTTGCAGACAGCTATGGCAATATTGAACCTGCCCTGGAGCCAGCGTGGGCTTTGGCTGTTGCTGGCAGCAGTTACATAATGTGGGAAAAGTCAACGGAGAACTTGGGTTACTTCATGGCACAAGTCAAGTCTGTGAAGCAGTGGGTAAGCGAAGTGGAAATTACACATCTGCGTCACAGAAGCTAACAGAGTCTACCAAGCAGCAGAGAATAAGACCACCATCTGTAATGAGTGTGATTCTCCCAAAATCCCAGTGGCTTCTCCATACAAGTATTTCCATCTCTGGACAAGTATTTTGTCCAGGTTTTGGTGGAAAAATTTTACTCATTTGGACAAAACTTGGTTTTCCTTGTTTGCATGAGTGGATCTGTTGGCTTCTGCAGGTTAATCAGGAGATTTGAACATATGGTCCCACAGCTCATCAGCCCCATGCTAAGTCGTGCCTAGTGCCCTCCTAGCCAAGCTCCAAGGTAGCATCAGCCTAGTACCTGACATACGCTCTCTGGGGAACATACCTTACACCTGCAGCATATAGAACAGGAGTTCCCAAAGCTTTGTTTCCCTCAGTCATCTGTGACCGATAGACAGACAGTGTTTGGTTTTTACTCCCTGGTTATTTAGAATGAGATTTCTCTGAAGGAGAGATTAATAGTCAGGTAAGATTCTCGAATTTATCTGAGGGTTAAACTCAGATTAATTAGCATTTGAGTCAGCCTAGTTTCATGTCAGAGAACAGTCAGACTGCAGAGCCACGCTGCAGTTAGTGTCTTCAAAGCTTTTCTGCAGGAAGTGCTCCTAATTCCCCGTCTCTCCACATACAAAACCTGTCTCACTCCAGCCAACGACCACAGCCACCTCGAGCCCCATTCATCTCGCTCCCTAAGCAAGCTAAATGCGGTCAAGTAAATCAGAGTAGACTCTAAACTTCAACAATATAACTTGTGTTCTTGATCTTTTTTTTTTCTTTTTGATACATGCCCAGATAAGGAAAGATGATTTTATTGAGTTTGACTACACTGTCCTACTCCATGAAATTCCAACACAGGTAAGAAAGCATATATGTGTAATACCTCCTTTCATGAGCAGAGGAACAATATAAAGATCATAAAAGATGTGCATTTTTAAATCTGTTCTCCAGGAAATTACTTCCTGTCACATGCGCCTCACTTGGCTTCCTGGTCACCCTCTGAAAGTGAAATACTTCTGTGCTTCAGAGAATCAGGGGCTCGAAGATGGATCTGGAGTGGAATCTGGATCAGCTACTGGGATTTTACATGAAAGAGGAGCAAATTTTTAAAAGAGATTGTCGGCTTTATGTATATGTATTAAATGAGAAAATCCTTGTGTTAATAGACCTGGAGTTGTGATAATTTTTCTGTACAAGTCGAGCAGTGAATTTGAATGCTTTCACTAGTCTGTTTTGTTCCAAAATTAATTCCTTTAATTCCTTAAACTGCAAGACTCATGTTCTAGAGTTCCACCTAAAAACTTTGCTACTGCATATATACACAGATAAACATACACAAGTTGATTTTATGTCACTAACTTAGTTACTTAGAGTAACATAGTTTGTAAACAAAGTTAATATATTTGGATAAAAATCTTGAGAAAAGCATTAATCTGTCACTAAGAAATATTTGTCTACTAATTTTTTTTTTTATTTTTTTGGGATAGATACACGCTGATTTTTAACTGACGTCTCCAATAAAACAAATACCATTACGCAGGGTTGAGGTTGGGTTTTCTTTCACGACGCTGCTCTTCGACCCCGATTTCCCATCTTCTCCCAGCGTCTGGCCTTTAAAAGGACGCGGACAAGCGTAGGCAGCGAAGCGTCTCCCCGCAAGGCCCTGCAGAAGCCAGTAACAGCATCTGCACGGCCCCCGTCCCGCTGACGCACCGCTGTTCCCTGCAGTGTGAGCTGACATAAAAACAAAGTTTCTTCTCTCATATTTGTGAAGGCAACTCAGAAAATATTGATATAAGGAAAACATGTTTTGTTGTCTCCCCACATCTGTCACCAGTCCAGAACACTGCAAAGCAGTGTTTGTCAGAGGGAAATTGAGGATGTTGTCTCAGTCTCCTTGCAGTATGACACAGCTCTCGCTATTTTACCTTGAACGAAAACAGACAGAACTGCAGACAGGAAGACTCTGTACAGATGAATTTCCACATTTGGGTTTGGTGGGGGAACAGCCCGCTGCCAGAATACCCCGTCAAAGAGCTCTTATGTTAATGACTGCATGTCCTGTACCCATCCTAAATACAACAAAGTCCTACCGCAAGAACCTGTTTTTGTCCTGTCGCACCAAATTCTCCATTTGGGTTTACAGCAGACCGACTGTCCTGCCTTTCTTCTCTGAGATCGTGCCAAACTCTCT
This sequence comes from Phoebastria nigripes, assembly GCA_035582835.1. Taxonomy (NCBI): domain Eukaryota; kingdom Metazoa; phylum Chordata; class Aves; order Procellariiformes; family Diomedeidae; genus Phoebastria; species Phoebastria nigripes. Next base: position 841,548 of record JAYKAV010003421.1, on the reverse strand, counting down.
CGAGTTCGTCGTTTTTTTTCTCCCCATTAGCACGATTTCTGCCAGGTTAAATTAACGCCATATCAATAAGTACACCTTACTTAGGAAAACAGGCAATGGTCTCTGCCTTCTTACAACTTGTGGTATATTGTGCTATCATTGATCTGTAATCGGTAACAACGATTAAGGTATTCAACATGAAAGCTTTAACTGGGGGATATTTAGGCTGGGTGATCTGTTAACCCCCCCCAAATTCAGGCATTTTACACAAGTGTATTAGAGTCTGATATACTTTTACTGACTGAAGCTTTTTATTCAGCACATAATAGGCATTACAATAAATTCAGTGAAGCAGCATTTCACATACTCTTGGTGTTTTCTTTTGTGCTGGTAAAACATTTCTCATCATCAAAAGCAYGAAATCAGAGCTTATAATGGCAACATTTCTTACAGAAATGGGTGATGAAAATATTTTCTAGAATTAAAACAAGAAGATTGTATGGATTTTGCACTTTGGGGCTCTACTTTAGCAATGCATTTAACCACAAGTTTAGTTTCCTTACCTTGTGTTTGCCACTGCTCTCCAGACCTAGAACAGAGGATCGGGCACTTCCAACTTGCCAGATCGGCGTAACTTTGGCTACTAATAAGCAACACAAACTTAGGTCAGTTAAGAAACTTCTGGACAAGTAGCAAACCTGTTCGAATTCAAAGGCAAAATTTCCACCAGCTTCTTTAGGGCCAAGATTTCAGTCAGCGGATCAGAACCTAAAATCATACCGTTTTTACTCAAGCAAAATTCTTGGTTACATCAGAGTAGACGTTATCCACATCGAGGCTCAGACGGGTTCACAGTGAATTCTTCATGCAAAAAAAAAAAACCACGTGCAGAGCATATCTGTAAGAGGTCAYATAGACAACCTTGCAGTTAGGAAGAGTTCAACTAAGTCAGATATACTACGAGTGCTATCTAAAATTTGATTAAAGAAAAAAAACCCATCACGCGCAAAGAAACAAAATCCAGGGTGCCCCAAAATTAGGCTCGCGGATTTTCTCCCTCGCATTTCAGTTCAGCAGACCCCGCTGTGCCTCAGCTGTCCCTACACTGTGCTACCCGAGGCCGCGCTCTCATCGGCTGCCTTAGATTGGCGGAGAACCAGCACACGTCTGGCAGAACCTATCAGCCGGGAATTCACATCATGACTGGTCTCTGATAAGCATAATATAAAAGCCATAAATATAAATAAAGTAATAACCACCCCATTTATTTCTTGCATTCATACTGCTTTTATAAGACATCTTTGAATTTTGGTAAACGTGCTATATTTGCTTAAGAAAACCTCCCAGTGTCAGAGAACCTGCACGGCTGTTCCTGGAACGAGTTCCAGCCGAGTATTTTCACAGAAATAAAGCTCTGACCATAAGGGAATCAAGAAGGATTTGGCCCAAAGCAACATCATACTCATGTACCACGTTATGCCTGTGTTTAGTTCGCATTTACATGCCCCTGACAAATCTCCGACACTGTACTTTTTTCAAGGTTAAAATAAATAATTTTCACTGTCTTTCTGTGAAGGCTGAGGAAAAGAAGCCCAGCCACTGCAGTTCTGTCTGCGTCTGGTAAACATCAACCACAATCCCGTGCCAGGAATGTAGCTGGTTTTGAACTGGAACTTCATTCTCTGTTTACTGGAAGTCTGCAAAAATGCTGTTAAGCCGAGTAGGTCAGGAAGAGAGAGGATGCAAAGAAAAGTCAGCGTGGATCTTCTGGTAGTAATAAAAAAAAAAAAAAATATTGATGGTAATATCTTCTCTTTCTCACCTAACTATAACATCCTTGTTTTATCTCTCGTCTATGAGCGAGCAAGATCTATTCAACTCATTCCCAAGCTGAGCATCATCAGCAACACACCCTCTTGATGGTAAGATTCTGGGAAAAGGAATCTTTTGTTTGGTTTTCTAACAAAGAGCCAAGAAAGCAAGCCCATAAAATAAATCCACATTGTTCACAGTTTTGGAAAGAGTTAACTTCTACATGTGTTATTATCAACTCTTTCCAAATGCCTTGTACCATCAGTGATGAGCAGATGTGGTGATAAGCAAGTTGCACTGACAGGCGCCTTTGCCCAATTTGTTAGGCCTTTGGAGGCTCCTAGCGTTGTTTCTGAAGGATGAGGAGGGAACCCTGACGTTCGTTCTCTGGGCTGTACGCTGTAAGCACGGGAGCTAAAGGATCTGTGCTTGGGGCCCGTACGTGAAAACTGCTCAGTACTGGATGACGATTCACCCTCGTGCCTGTCCAGCAGTGAATATTTAGTTTAGTCTCCTAAACTAAGATTTTTAAACTTCCAAAAACAAAGAAACAGTAACTAGCCTAATTACAAAATAATGCTGTATCGAGTAAAAAAATAAAATTATTTTAATACAAATGGATTAAGACAAATTTCAAGACAAATTATTACCAGTGTTATAACATTTATATATTTTGTTAATAAGTAGCATTTACATGTGAACAATTCCGTTGTAATCTGCCGGTGGCTTCTGAGAATACCACAAAGGAAGGATATTATGATGAAATTACAAGTCCCGCTGCAGCCTGCACTTATCCAGCCAGCCTTGATTGCTTCTATCGCTTGGGCAACTGAGCTTTTAGAGAAGATTGTGAAAAACCGTTCAATGTACTCGAGAGGAAAAAAGTCAGCTCTTGGCTTTGCCCTTTTTTGCAGGAAGTCGTCCTGTTGCTTCGAGGTATTTGTTAATTATTTCTTCTTGAGTGCTGGGCAAGCATGGTTGATATTTACAGTATTCCATTGTATATTCACCCTTGCCCTGTAGAGTGGGAAAAGAATAGTCAAAGTGAGGATGCTAAACATATAAACCTATTTAGCAGTAGCCCACACCCTAATCCGTAAAATAACACGCAATAATCATTTACAATTAAGTACACCAACACCGTGTACTGAGGCACACAGATATGAGATGCAGAGACATACGAACAGTATCTGAACATTGTTCCTCTGACACAAGATTGCCTGTGGTTCCCATCTCATCAGTGTGACCTTCTGCTTAAAAACTGAAAAAGATCACGGTATTAATAACAACCCATTCAAGTGCGCACAGAATACCGGCACTCGCGTGTCACAAGATGTGGAATAGCAAATTTTACCTAACACACAAACTCACCTGATTCAAATGCATTCAATGAGCGTATAACCACAGGCATATATATTATTAAAAAAGGACATCTTAATAACGTGAGCACTGCTGTCAAAAATCTCTTCTACTTGCAGACATTTGTAACTTAAGGAATACGCCTCAACTTTTCCAGCCTGTGAATTTAATGCCTTTACTGATATCTATCATTTTGTATTACTTACGACTTTGAATCTCTTCCCTCCTCAAAGTATGAAAGAATTTTTTGACCAGAAGTGACACAGCTAATGATAGCTATGTTAATTAAAAAGCAGTTAAGGTAACAGTAAAAACTCTAAGGTTATTTTCCTATTCTGCGTTTGTTTTGATTTTTATCGCTTTTACTGCTACTTATGCTATGTGTATGATGATGCAAATTAGCACACTTGATTTACAGAAATAACCACGTTCTAGCAAAAAGTACCGAGAGTACTTACCTCTGTGCAAGACCTCAGCTCAGTGGCATATCCAAACATATCATTCAGTGGCACCTAAAATCCAAGCATACTATTCTTGTAAAAAGATATTTTTCCATCAACTTTGGGTTATCATCCAATTTATCTCAATTACGATATAAAGAGTCCATAAAATCTGGCGCTCTTTGTAAACAGTACTGATCTAATTATCTATTTTTGTAAAGTACTTCTTGTTTCAACTAATTTATATTCACAATGTGTTTTCAGCAGGAAACCCCAAAAATGCACCAGACACCAGAGTATCCCAAATTCAGTAATCTGCATCACCAGGCAAGAGATCTTAACGTTTGAAATACCTCAAGACTGCAGCTCGAAACACAATTTATAAAGCAGAAGTGACACAGCATGTGGTTGTCATTAGCTAAGGCTCTGCTGAGATGATTTACCCTACCACCACTGTAAGATGTACACTTCTACATGACCCAACATAAGAACAAATATGTTTTTAGAAGGGACATAAAAGAAGGCACATTGAAGACAAGTCATTTGCATTTATCTGCAATTATTACAGTTAATGCAGGTAACAGCTGAAGGAAGACAGCTGCCAAAAAGGCCTTCCCCCTGAACTCTGTGCACCTGTATTGCTGCGCAGGTTTGTTTCACTCTGAGGCAGCACGGCCAGCCCATCTCAAAAAACCCGAGTTCTGTTCCTTTCTCTGCCACCATGTGATTTTAGGTTAGTAAGTCAGCTGCTCTGGAGCAAGACAGATTTATAATAGGTTCGCTAATACTGCACAATACACTGCCACGAGCTGAAAATTAATGTTATGCTTACCCACTGAAAAACTAACGTTATGTTTATCCACTGAAAAACCTGGCTACAAGTTTACACATATTAGTCAATAAGTAAAACAGTAATGGAGTCGAAAGGCAAGGCAGGAAAAGAAAGGGTCAGGAACCAGCGAACAACACAAACCTCAGCATAGAGAGTAAAGTAACCCTCTGTGCCGTCTTGTCCTGTGATCACTCCGTGACGGCGATTAATTCCAGCTATCACTGCTCCTTGGAATTCGGTGGGTGCCATCACCTCCACTGCCATGATGGGTTCAAGTATACGCACAGTGGCGTTTTCCATAGCTGGAGAAAAAACTTAACTAAATAATCAAACATCAAAGAACAAGCCTGGTATAGTCAAGATACCCCTATGCATAGCAAAGAAGTGGTCTATGGTTAATGCTAAGTGTGTCGTACATCAGTGGGGGAAAACAATAATCGACTATATGGAATTCCAGCTCCCCTGCCTTTTATTCCTGAGACCGTAATGCTGGGAGGCACATGGTTTGACAGCATGTTCTTTCCACATCTGTGTAAGGGTGAAGCTGTTGGTGTTTCTTTACTCTATTCTAGGAAAACAGGATTTCCTTCACACAGCTAAAGGAATTATTGTGCTTCCCCCAAAATTTGTATGAACGCTTGCATATATTCTGCTCTACACAACCGGCCAAACTTTAAATGTATGTATGGGTACACCAGGTAACAAACGAACCTATAGAGAGGAGGTCGTTAAATTTAGCTCCAACAATAAAGAGCCACCAGGACTACGCGTTCAAACGACTAGCTTTATACCTTGTTTTAGGGCTCCTTCTCCTGCTCTGATGAAAGAGATTTCATTAGAGTCCACCATGTGATGTGCACCATCATCGAGGACAAACCGGACTCCAGATATCCTGTGCCCTGACACCAGACCTTTTTCACACGCTTCTCGGAATCCCTGGCAAATAACATCTCAAAGTTAGCAGTTTTTAGACCAAAATGAAGCTTAAAAAAGAGTAGCATTAACAACAGCCTACAAAAGACATCAAACTTAAAACACAGTAACAAAATAAAAAAAACCTTTCACAATTTTTAACAGCAATCCCGTATCTAGCCAATGGACCTTCTTGCTTGATAAGATAATGGAAGAAAACAACAGTGGGGAAAACTTTTCACTCCCAAGCTTTTGAAAACTTTGTACTGTCATTCTTTGGCACCTCAGTTTGATACTGGTATTTTTTAAAAATAGAAATCACGTAACGAGCAAAGGACAAGAAAAAGAAATGTACTCAGGATTTTGCTTTGTTAAGGGACTGTATGATCAAAAACTGAAAGAATGCTCTAAGTGGAAAGAACTACTCTAACCACTTGACTGAAGAACAAGATTCTTTTAAGACTGCACGCTTCTTCCAGGATTTGGCAAAAATCTTTTAAGTGTTGCATCATGGAATAATGAAGGAATTATTTTAGGTTGATCCATTATTATAGGAATTCAAAGATTATGCTAGGTACTACTTAGAGTAGTACGTGATAAATTATACAGTTACACAGAGACAGACACAGAGGAAGCCCGCAGAAGAGATGAAAAAGAAAGAATATTTGGTAATTCATGCAGGAAATCTAGCTTAATTACAGTTTGCTACATAACTGGCCTCAGAGAAGTCACAAAAAAGTTACATATTTTGGGGTTAGAGATGAGAATTGTGTAGCCACAACCAAAAGCAGAAGAGGGCCATTAAAAAGCAGATTCAACAGAAGGAGCTGGTTGACTGTAAGAAAGGAAAGCCTACCTTTTGCACTGCGGCACTGCTATGGAAATAGAGCAAGCACACACTACCAAAGAAAACAAACAGCAGCTTCTAAATTGAGTGGAAAACCTAGGAATGTAAGCAAAGCCACAGAAATTTGATTCTGCTTCCACTGAAGTAATGGGAAAAGCCTCCTTGCCTGGGGCAAGACAGTCACAGTAAATGTGGACGGCATAGCAGGAAAACAACAAGAATCAGTATTTCTTATATCATACATACACACAAAACGCTTTGTACCTTTTCAACAGCGGGCACAAATTGTTTTGGAATATTTGTGCCAACAGTTCTGTCTTCAAACTCTAATTTTGTGTAGTCCTCCGGATCCAGGGGCTCGAGAACGCCTATAACTTTGCCATACTGGCCTGCTCCGCCCGTCTGTTTCTTGTGTGTATATTCAAACCTAAGAACAAACAAATCCCCCAGAATACCATGTTACTCATTACACAAACCATGCTCTAACCACAGTTTTCTAAGGAAAAAGTTCMCATTCTGCATTTTGCTTTATTCGATTTGGTTACGTGTAACCAAAATGGCTAAATGCCCTAACCGCAGCTGAAACAACAGCTGAGGATATTTAATGCCCAAAGAGGGAGCACCACAGTTCTTCATCTTGCAAGCGGGAAGCTGAGAGACTGTGACCAGAGTTTAATCTCTCAAAAAACAACTGCAAACCCAAGATTCTTCTGTGTGTGGTAAGCAACACTAATAAAGCCTGCTTACCTTTAGGCTTGTGCTTTTTGTCGACTGAATAACAAGATTTTTTTGTTGTTTCTGCACATACCTATGGTTTCCAACCACCGAGTACTTTGATGTTAAGCGCAGACACCGAACAAGGGGATAATCAGGGGGAAAACTTGCGAACATCAAGTGTTAAATACTTTTTAAGTGAAGCTGGAGGGATCTGAGGTCTCCCTGGAGCACCTGCCCCCTCTCCCACCCGGCGGGGGGGATACACGGGGCCTCGGCGGCGGCACACCCCCGCATGTCACAGCCCCTCCCCGCAGGCTCTCCGCCAGGCAGCTCCGGGCGGGACGGGGCGGCCCCGGCCCCGCTCCTCCCGGGCCGCCCCGCTCCGCCCCGCTCGCTTCCTGCGGGACGAGGAAGCGGCTCCCCGCCGCCATGGAGGTGCCGCCGAGCCACTACCCCGCCAGCCGGGCGGCGACGCTGGCCGCCGGCTACGCCTGCTACCGGCGGGGGAGCCCCGGGCGCGGCCTGGGGCTGCGGGCCGTCCGCCGCGCCAGCAGGCAGGTGAGGGCCGGGGGAGGCAGCGGCCGCACGAGTAGGGCTGTCTGCGGTCTGGTTATCTGTCTCCCGAACGGTGGGCGGCGGCTTCGCTTATCTGCTTGGAGGGACAAATTGGCAGGGTACGATGAGGGCAAGGCTGCCTCAAACGGGCAGCGGGGCATCCTACAAAACGGTCTTTTCGTGTTCCGTCTCTTTGCTGTGATGTGTAATCTCACAGCTGAAAAACCGGCTCTGTTGACCGATCCACTCCTCTTTGCAGCGCCGCTGCAGCAAGGTGTGCTGGCAGCACCTGGCCGCGCATGTCAGCCTTGCAAGGGACGTAGGAAAGAGCCCCGTCTATGACAGTTGCCCGTGGGTTGTCAACGGCAGGGCAGATCCGCACCGCAGCGCGAAATACGCTTTCTGTTCTTGTTCTGGACAACACTGCTGCAGGAATCGTGCCCTGCGCCGTGCCCACGGTATTTAATCGATCAGTGCCTACCGAACCTCCCAAGCAAACTCACTTAGGAGGAGGATGCTCTTTTCGTCACTGCCAGGACAGACCAAACTCTCACCACTGAGCGGGTAAACCTGCTAGAAGAGGGGTTATACCAAAACTAACCTACTTGCTTAAGTCATTATTGTAGATAGCCAAAAAATGTATGATACAATTCATAATAAAGTGCAAAATGGACTTAATATAAGGAACCCAATTCAGACTCTTTACCTCAGTAATATTTAACCAAGCAGCATGTTATTGCACATAATCATACTGGGGGCCCAAATATGGCAATTAAGTAGTATACAAGAGTAGGAATGGACGAGGAGGTACTAATCAGATGCTACCCCAGGTGCATATTAAATGAGCGATCTTAACACAGCAGGAAGAAATAAAAGAATATCCTAGCTGTGTATGGGTCCTGCAGAGAATGACACTGCTGCGGTGTTTCACAATAACTAGAATCTTTTCCACAACGCAAAGTAATTCAACATTTTACAAAATAAATGTTCTTAATGTCTTCCTTATGTAGGATATCGATGATGTTGGGCATAAGTACCATCTGGAATTGGTGTTAGAAGACATCCTTGACAAAGTGAGTTCTGATTTGTTTAATTAATACATTCTATGGGCAGAAGTTGGCACTACTGATACGTAATAAAAAGCCAACACTTTATGCTGCTGATCCTAGCTGAGGCCAGTGGACACACCAGTTAATAATACTTGGTATTGTGTTTCAGATTTTTCTATACTGCAAATCAGGCAAAAAGAAAAGGCTCAATTTTACCGAAAGGGAACCCCCATTTCTTACACCATAAAAGCCCCGAACATCTAGTACCTAACCACTATGACACAAGAAAATGCTTGAGGGATGACAAGGACATTTCGGTGTCATTCAGTTTCAAATCAAAAGTTATTTGAACCCACTACTCCAACTGAATAGCACAAGTGACATTCTGCACCACAAACATTGCCCTTTCTATCACTGCAGAAAGAAAACTGCCCTTATAGTATATTCACAGAAATACTATGAATTTAACCTTGTCTTAAATAATCACAAATCTCTATGGGCCAGACTCAGAGAAAATGGCAACTACATAAAGAAAAAAATACATTTTAGAAGTGCAAATTACCAATACTATACATGTATTTAATCAAATATTAATATACCTAATTAACTCTGTAACAGGACAGTACTGTTAACTGCACTGCTGAGGTTCTTTATCACCTGGGCAACAAAAACATTGCTCCAGATGTGCAATTCACAATTGAAGGAGAACTTAAGAACACAGATGAAGCGGATAACACATTCTACAATCGAATCAAGAGCCTGGAAAAAGAGCTTGTGGCAGAAAATATACCAGGTACAAAGAAGGGGTCTGGGCAAGAAGGAAGTTTTTGAGACAATGTCCTCCATGGCCAGAAGCAAACCTGAGCAAAACTGGCAGTGGCCCATGATCCATATGGGAGCCCCTTCCATACAAGCCAGGGCTGAGGGGAGCAGGCCATTAGCCCTACTCTGAACACATGCTGCTTCACTTTCTCTTATTCAGGGTGGTGTGTCAATCACAACACTACTAAATTTATTCATCACTTCTGAAATCCAGAACCAATACATGATTTGCATGTGATTGTTCTTGAAAACCACCTGCTACTGTTACCTCTCCCTTTACCAGCATCCTGCTGTTTGTGGCTGTTGTCGGTATAGGACATCACACACCCTGACTGTAGTACTAGGGTCTGCTCTTACTTTAGAGCAACCCCTGCCTTGAAGACCTAATAGAATATATATTAAGAGAAAGAAGTAGGAGGAAAACAGACACCGTGGTGATGTAGCTGCTATTCCAAGATTATATGGAAGGTCTCTGACACAGCAAGGAACGTAAGCAAGTGAGTTTAGCACCAAACCCTACTATTAGGTGGTAAGGTTCTGTTAACGGCTGCAACTCCTGAATCTTGCTTAATGTATATTATGCATTTTGTTTGCCAGACAGCCATGGCAACGTGTCCCCAGAAATGGAGCCCATCCGCCTGCTAGCGTGGGTCGCCTCTGGCTATGTGATATGGCAGAATTCAACTGAAAACACTAAGTTCCAACTTGCCCAAATTAAACACGTGAAGCAAGTGGTAAGTTACCATCAGTGCCCTGCAATAAAAATAGTATTTAGGAGCTAAGCAGTTGTGCGTGTACTGGACTACAGCTGAAGCTAAGTTCTTAAGCAAGAAACCTCAATTGTGTCCGAACTTCTTGGTCCGGTTCATTTTTAAGGCAGTGTTTGCTTTTTGTTCCACCCATCCCTTTCCTCTAGCAGATCGTGAAGGCTTTCACTGATGGCTTGAGTGTTTATTTTAGATCACTACTCCTCTTCATAAATTTTGCTTATAGAAACTGTCTCTTCTTGGCAAGAGCAGTATTCTACACTTATTTAGTTACCAAAATTGACTCTTCCACTTGAAGGTCATCACGTTGATTACTGTTTTATATTACTTTCCTGCCTTTCATCTGTAGTGTAAGCCCAGCTGACAGTATTCTTGCATCTGCATAACATGCATTGGAATATTGTCCTTTATCTCTTGATCTACACCATGATCTAGCAATCAGTCACAGTAATACCGCTTGACATCTCTGCAATAGCCATGTCTAGACAGATAGCAATGGGCTGCACCTCAAATTCAATAAAACACAATCTACATTGCTTTTATTTGCAGTACTGCAGTCTCCATCCATTTGCTAGTTCACCTCAAAATGCTCATCAAGAAAGAAAATACTGATTTAATTCCACTCTCTATATTAGCTCTTTTACTTTGTTCTTCCCAAACTTTTACTTTTTTTTTTTTTTTTTTTGGGGGGGGGGAGGCCTAAAATTAATTTTTAGTTGAGACATTCATATTGCAGAAGTGCTCTCTAAATTTTTTTTAAATGACCCAGTTAACAGTAACACTTACTTCAGGGATAGCTTTCTACCTGATGTGAAAAATTCAGTCAATTGGAGCCATGCTCTTAAACTTACTTATATTAGCATCAGTTAAGTTTATGATAAGAAAATTGAATTCAGGAAGACGTGTCACAAGGCAGAAAGGGAACAGAATACTTCAGGACAAAATATTTCTATTTTCACTTATTCCTGAGCGGTTACAAGTGATGTTTACCTTGAGCAGATCTGTATCTGCCCTAAGCTAAGAAATAAATATGACTGGCAAATCTCACTATAGCTATTCAAATTAATTGAGTCATTATCAACAGGCCTTGCAGACCGCTTACCTGAAACAGGCTTAACTGATAAAGCAGCTTGCTTTCAGAAAAATTATTATCAGAGCAAAGTTTTTGGTTTTGTTTTTAAATTAATAGAATTCTATAGATTCTCCCAGTTCTTCTCTGTTCTATTTGGAGAAAATATACTGTGAGTTAAGAATAACTCCTAAAGGGACGGTCAACTTTAAATTCAAGAAAATTTAGTATGTAAGCTAGAATAAAGGAGGAGGACTTTGTATTTAGAAAACCCAACATATCAGGAGTCTTCAGAACAGACTTTCAGAGCCCGAATGTTAGACCACTCAGAACAGCCAGTGAATTCCCATGAAGTTCTGGGTACCAAAGAAAGGCAGAAACTCATTCTGGGAGCACGATTTGTTAACGTTTTGCTCCCTCTGATGGCTATCTGAAAGCAGTTCACAGATGCTACGGGCTGTGCACAAGCAAGATTTTAAAACCCTCTTTAACAAAGCAGATGAATTTAAGGATGAGGCAGACAGAAGACTATTAAACTAAACCAGCTGTCATCTCTCTTTAGTATTTTTGTTCCTTTTCTCTTCCCTGAAGAATAGATAAGTAAAGAATAGCTCTAAAGGCCAGTGGGTATTCTGTCGCTCACACAATCACTGATAACTTGTTATCCACTATAAGGCCTCTGGAGTGCGTTCCAAGTCTTATCCTATTGACTATTTAGGATTATTTGGGTTAAATTGACACCTTGTAGAATCAGGTGTTCCCTTCCCAAATGAGTTCCTGAAGTTGAGATATATCTAGCTTCTTTAAGGAAAGAATTAGCACAGTTTTAAGTTTCATATTCAGTCTCTTAAATGCAATTTTGGAGTTCACGGAAATACAAACCAGTATGTTTTTGTTTTGTTATAGTGACTAAGCTCCATCTGCTTTATTTGTAAACAAGCTGCCAGTTTAATCTGAAATATACCAGAGAATTTTTATGATAACCAGAGAGAACTGATTCTCTTCTTTTAAGGTGGGGGGAAGCCCCAAATTCAGCCCTTCTTATCTTGTCTTTCCAGAAAAGGAGTGATGAATACCTTGAATTTGACTACATGATTTTACTTCACGAAATGGTGTCCCAGGTAAAGTGTTATTTCTAAAAAGCCTTTTTTTGTTTTAAGACTGCCAACTGTGTAACCTCCAACTCAGACATGCAGATGGTGGGGCGTTCACAGATCTGATGCCTGCAGGCCAGTTAGCAAACAGGGTGAGGTTAGGGCAACGATCACCCATCTGTCTCAGCATTATCAGCTTCTGCCCCTATGCAGGCAGGAGACAACAGGTCTCTAACTTGTGTCAGGAGACAGTAATTTTCAGCTATTTCTGGGCCCTTCTTGGGAATGGCAGAGGTTCAATATACTGGTCATTCACAGCTTTCTCCTCTTGGGAGATACTATTGCCAAATTGGCCAGGGATGAAGGGAAGAAGCAGCTGCCAGCATCCTGGGCTGCTTAACCGCATTCCAGCTGGAGCTGCAGAGTGCTTCTACGCTAGAGGACAGCAGTGGTGGACCAGTACACAGAGGCATTGTCTACCCTAGTAGCTCACACAAGAAACCAGCAGAAACTTTGGTTCCCAGAGCAGTTTACATTGTGTGCTATTCTCTATCATAATTTTGTGATCTGAGCAAGTGTTTTCATAAGAAAAACGCAGAAAATTTGAAAGAGTTCTTGATTGTGCAACCTCCTATAATAAATCATCCACTGATAACAATCAGAGATCTCACTCCCGCTTCTAGCTCCGCTGCTTCCTACACCACTGCATTCTCAGTAAACTTGGGGCCTCTATAGTGGTTTTAGTTCATAAGTTTTCTATGAAGAAAAATTAATGAAAAGTAGTAGCTAACTAATTGCAGGACAAAAGCATAGGTTCTTCATTGTACTCTGTCTGGTGAAGGGCAGGTGTCCCAAAATCTCAGTAGCACTAACCGTAAGAGGGGTAATCCAACATAGACATGCTTGAGCTGCAAAACTTGCCTAGATGAAAGAAAAATATAGTTGCAGCAGCATGGAGCACAACACAGGCTGAAAAAAGCTTGCAGGAGAACTTCGGGTATTTGGACAGCTCAGCAGGACTGTGAGTTATAGTGCTTACCCTGCACCATTACTGGTGCTTGATCAACCTACTTATAATCAGCCCAGGTATGGCTGTATTATAGCAGTCAATTCCCATTCAGTATTGTTCGAAGAAAATACCTTCTCACTTTCTACAGTTTTATTTTCTACCCACAGGAGATCATTCCCTGGCAAATGACCGTTCTCTGGCACCCACAACATGGTGTTCAAGTAACACAGGACAGCCGTCAGCCAAAACATGCATTGGAGTAACGGACCAGCTGATACTGCAATGGAAGAAGCTCAAAGGCTACAATAAGCATTTGAAGGGAGGGCAGATAGGCTATGCAATCAAGGTATGAAGAAAAAAGTCCTTCCGCAATTAAACTTTTCCTGTACATTGTGCTTTGATCTGATAATCCAAAAGGCACTTTGTCTGCTATGTAATCAAATTCTGCATCAAAATAAATTTAAAAAACCTCTGTTGCCAGAATGAATACTTACGGCACAGGTGCGGAGATGTTCTCCCTAAAGGCAACTTTTGGCTTTCCCATGGTGCAAGGGCAACCATATTCCCTTTCCATTCGCTGCAGAAAAAAGAACAGAGTGAAGTACGAAGTTGTTCCATTGGAACAATACATTTTATTTGCAGATCCTTCTGAAATGAGAAACTTAATCAGGGTTAACCAGTTTTTTGGTTTGGGGTTGGATTGCTTTTTGGGGCTGGATTGATTTTTGGGGCCTTGGTGGGGGTTTTTGTTTTTTTTTTACATGTTACAAATTATTCACTGTCATTCTGCAGTCAACCTTGTTTAGGGCCTACAGCTTTAGATACAGGAAAAGAGAACAGCATTAATTATTTCACTCAAATTTTAAGTTTTTCAAGACAAAAGCCATCTTTTCTTCATTCTGTCAACATTTCAGATACATCTATTGTGTTAGACGAAAATAAAGTATAGACATCAACTTGAAAGAAACAAATAAATCACTGTAAGTAACTATTCCCTCCTGCCTGCATCATCTCTCATTATGGAATGATACATTTAAAAACACAGAAACAGAGTATTTCTCTCTCCTGTACAAAATGGCTAATGGTAAAATTCACTATAAGCAAAGGCTACTAAAGCAAAGCGTAGTGCTTAATACAACATTTTTTTATGGATTTGAACCAAAAAGTAAAAGTATTCCAGGCAGAAGTTTCATTTAAATAGATTACAAGCCTTCAAAATAGAACCACTGGAGAAAAAGAATCTTCAGAAGTTGACTAAGAAGTTGAGCTCTTCCCTAAGCAGCTAGCATTGTTCACATTAATGCCATGGTGCTTTGGGCTAGGAGGAGCTCAAAATAGTTGTCACACGATAACCCTGATTTACACTAAAGCAAATGCAGTTGTACACCTCCAAACATCTTGTAAACTTGACGTGCGCTTAGGCACCCAATTACAAAATCAGGTGTAAAGGCTGGCATCAGTTAGCCCATCTGCAGATAGATTTTGGTCTCAGCCAGAAAGGAAGGAGAATTCTTGGTTGGGAAAACAGTCAAAAGCAGAGTCCGTGGAATCTGCTTTCCAAATTACCTGGGCGTAGATTTCCAAGTGCAGTTCCCCCATTCCAGAAGCAATGGTCTCTTTGCTCTCATCATCAAAATGGATTCTAAAAGTGGGATCTTCCCTTGTAAAGCGGCTCAGGCCTTTTGAAAATTTATCGAAGTCATTCTGAAAAACAATTACACACACAAGACAACATTAACTCAACATGCAGAAGTCACGTAACAAAAAGGCCTCAAATTTTCCTATCAACTGCTTAGCACTTCCACTGTCATGAGGTTGTTTTCTGAGACACAGCCATACATTTTTAACTGTATTTAGCCCTCCAGTTACTTCAAGTCCACGTTTACCCAGGTCAAAGACATGCATCTTCTTTATGGCTAAGTGATACCATCTAACGCAGTCACATGCTGAGTTATCTGAATGCTATATTCTTAAGTACTTTGGATAGAACATTTTAAAACACTGCTCATTTTAGTCTGTCGTTCCATATTTAACTGTTAACCTGCATAAAATTATAAAACCAGCAGAGGAAAGGTAACTCAGTCAGAAAAAGGTTGATTCATAGGCTCCTACCTTGTTGGAAGGCTTCATAGCTACTGAAATGACAGGATCAGGGATGTGAATTGATTCCTGCAATGGCCATAAAGGAAGAGATCATACAATCGAGTTCCACTACCCCTGGTGATGTAATTTCTCCAGAACAGTTTGGTCACAAGAACTCAGGATTACAAACARGGATGACTGTTTTACTTATCTAGCTTGTATGTAATACCATAGCATAACAAAATCATGTAACTCCCCTGAGGATTACTACAAGGCTATAACATAATGCATGCCGTACTGCCAACCACAGTATTTCCAACACTGTTTCCTAGATGCAAGTTGATCTCTGGATTTCACACTAGTTAGAAGACTCTGCTTCCTATCAGATTTTGTAAATGTATATATAAATAAAACCGATGTATTTAAATACATACACAAATACATAGCTTAATATTTTGGGGTAACAGCATCCACTTCTGACAGCCCAGAACAGTTTGCTAACACTGAAGTAATATATTTGATGTCAAGCGTAGTAAAAAGGTGTGTGTCTCTCTTGCACATACCATACTTCCATATATTCAGTCTCCTTTAGGTATAACAGATAATCACAAAAAATATTTGCAGTTGCATGTACATCAAAAAATATTTAAACTGAACAAATGATTACAAACTTTTACAACAAAATCCTGGTAAATTCCAATGCATAAGGCATACAAATGAAAGGGTGTACTCACCATGGAGATGTCAGTACTAGTTTTATCAGTGAACGTATCCCCACTAGCACAATCAATTCCGAATAATGCACATATGTCTCCTGCATAAACTTCATTTACATCCTTAAGAAAGAAAAGTTTACTATTTAGATAACACTGAAAGATAGATTACAAACTACACCTGGTTTTAAGAAGATATACAAGTACTGCGTTTAAAGCTTGAAGTTAAGCTCCTTTGAAAATTCCAGCTTTGATAAAATCCTCTGTAAATCTTCTATCTCTTTATTCAAAGCACAAAAAGGAGACCTCAGCTTGGATGCTAACTTATTCTAGTTTAAGAATGTGAAGCAAGCAACATACTATGTTTCAGGCAATCCTGACCCAGCTATAGAGTTCAGGAATCTTAAACAGGAAAGGGTAGGATTTGCAGCAGTTTGAGAATCAATTTTTAGTATTCAGTAATCACATGGAAGAAAACTTTTTTGTGTATTTTGCCAATCCCATTTCCCCTCTCCCAGGAGTATGGAATATGGGGATAATACCACAGCTGGCTTTCTTCAGCCATCACCTCAGAGCCACTTTATAATACTTCTTGGGCAAAGATTCTTCCACTTCAGTAGAAATAATACACTAGAGATCATTCCAGTTTCTTGTAGAGCTCTATTAAGTGCTACAGGCAAGTATGAACTAACAACAAAAGCAGAAATTTGACATATTGCATTGTTCAGAGAGCTGAAAAGCGAGAAGTTTGTTTAGTAAGAGTGGTTCAAAAGACAATCCATGTGGACTGTACCTCTCACACTCACCTCCATGTTGTCTGAATGCATACGGACAAGTCTTTGTACACGCACTCTCTTCCCAGTCCTGGTGTTATAGATATAATCAGATTTCTTCAGCATCCCCTGATAAACTCGAATGTAAGTTAATTGCCCAAAACGGCCAGCCTGGAATCAAATTTCATTAAAAATCAGATAGAATCATTCTGGGAGTCAAGAACAGTACTATTCAAAGCATGATCTGCACCGACTGACCAAATGTTTCTGTTGTGAATTTATGCATTAGATGTGTAAATGAAGCTTTTTTTAACGTAGTGTCAGCTTTCACTTGGCTCTGGAATGGAACTTGGCATCTCCTGGCAATTTTCTTTACTTCTCCAATTTTACCAGTCCTAAACCTTCCCAACAGAGGCATACGTTAACTAGCAATTTGGCCAGCCACTTTCATATGAAAAATCTGAACTGCTACTCTCTAGATAGCAGACAGCTTGTTTGGTTAAAACTGTGTACTTTTTCCTCTCCAACTCTCTCATATTCCATTGTTTTCAACTTCAACCAAAACCAGGATTTTTCTCGGACAGTATTTGATATAAGCAAATAACCCTCCCCAGGTTTTAACTAAGAAAATCATGAAGAATTTGAGGCACATAACCCATTTTAAAACTTCCAAATTTGGCAATGTTTGATACATTTGTGGATTTTATGGTTGAAGCCAGTTTTTTTAAAAGAAGTTAAATTTAAATTGAATTTAAACAAACTGATTTTAAAATTTGTTCCACATAAGTTTTGATAGTACCATCTGTTTGGACTCGCTCTGTTTTCTACTCAAATCACAAATAATGAATCTGGATACCTTCTTTCCTCCTTCAGGGTTAACACAATGTGAGTACAACTTTTGAAGTCCCTCTGCAGAGGTCAGATACTGGTAGCATGGGAAACTTGCAAGCAATTGAATAGTCAGCTAGGTAGTGTTCTGGGCATCCATTCTCTAGAAACTTTCAGTTTAGCTTTACTGTATACACAGTGACCAAGTAAAAAAACCATCACATGCACAAATAGATATACTGAAAACACAAAGCTTTACATGTGTGCTTTTCCCCCCAAAACAAAAGGCACTTCCCAGGCATCAATGACAAGCCACCAATAGCTCAGTGCAAGCAGGACTTGCGTACACCAACATTTCTTGCAGGAAATGCCCTGCTTCTCTACTGGTTTTGCTGCATTAGAAAGGAAAACATTAATAGCTTACCTCCAGTTTAAAAGCAAGGCCTATAAAAGGTTGGGAATCGTCTCGAGCAGAGTTCAGTAGGAACTTGGTTTTGTCCTCAGAATCCCTAAAAAACAGGGATGGAGAGGGAGTTTATGTTATGAATCAAACATGGCAGCCTCCTCTAAACACGAGCCCAACCTCAGAAAGTCCCAAGGCCCTTCAGTTTCACACGTTTATAATAGAGACTTAAAGATGCTCACATATGTAGCTCCCATATGCTCAGGAAGTATCTCAGAGAAACTGCAGCAGATCCAAAAAGGAGGTCGAAACTATGACAAATATCACTAGTCCTTCATATCATCCAGCTATTTTGCCATGAAAGCAATTAATCATACACTCAGACACAACTCATGAGCAAGTCCAGTTTTAGAGTGAAGAAAGAGACAATGCAGTAACTCTTCTGACAATGCTCATGAGCCACGTGAGAAGTTTTAGTCTATCCTAGTAGGCAGATCTTAGAGGCAGCGAGAGGCACAGCAGCACTGAGGACTCGAAGGGTCAGGTAACCACTGGGAGAAAAAGTCATAAACTGTATTTACTAGCATAATTTCTATTTAGCTATCACTATATTGTCTGAACAACTCAAACACATTGAAAAGACCCGATGGCCACCCCTAAGCCATGACTGGAACGTTAAGGGCTATTTACTGGCTCTAATGTTGGTTTTCATGCTTCTTAACTTTGAAGGCACATCTACTTCAACAAACACATCCAAAGAATAAAACACTGTTTACACATTTCAGATGTGCTCTCTCCTCTGCTGGAGGCGTGGTTTTAAGGGTTGCCATTAATTTCTAAAGAAGTATCTCATGAGATAATAATTTTTCAAATTTAACATTTAATGTGTGTTAAAAATACCAGTATAAACAGTAACCCTCAAATGAGAGATGAGCTTTCTTCGTTTTGGAAGTTGGTGCAAAATTATGATGGCATTATTTAATACAAATGGTAAATGATCGTGTATTTTGTTAGTAATGTCTCCTGCTACATATTACACTGCTTTGAAACCTGATTCCAAGACCACTTCATATGCTCATGAACATACTTACCCCTGGTTAAGAATAGCATAGTTCTCAACCTCTGAAGGATTGGGGAGGTATTCCAGGACGGCATCCAGCAATGGCTGTACTCCTTTGTTCTTTAAAGCACTTCCCAGAAGTACTGGAGTAAAGGACTTCTTCAGTGTTGCTCTTCTGATTGCAAGCTGAAAAATATCAGTGCATTACTCTCCTCCTGCAACAACTTCAGGAGTTTGACGCAGTACCAGCCAAGCAGCAGTCTAGATTCTCTCTCTCTTTCTCTCTCTCTGCTGGTCATCTCTACTCCTGAAGTAAAGTAGCTGCTCCCACAGTTTCCTGTACAACCCCCTACACGAGAGCTTCCCATAAAACTTGCTCACCGGAATTCTAGAGAAGTGTGCCATTTTTTTCCCCTCATCTTAAATTCAACTTAAAAATGAAAATGCCTAAGATAAATATGATAACCCCAAAATACTCAGAAAAAGTTTCTTGATTCTCTGCTGGTAAAGTCAGAATTCTTCATTTCTGTTTTAGATGTCTCATTCCCCCTATTTAGTTATGTTGGGAAACAATACACATTTAAATTTGTGAAAGTAAGATGAGATGCTTCAATATCTTTAAACTACGGAAAACTCTTCTGAAAGAGGAAGTTAGGTAGGGAAGGGATATTTGGGTAAGTGCCATGCTCAATGAATCATCATTTTTTGATGAAGAATGTTTTAAAAGCACAATAGAAGAACCTATTCACATTCATCTACAGACCTGCTGAAGTTGCACCAACTGTCTTGGGAATCTTTCCAGGACGTCCTACCAAACTGAGCAAGATAAACTAACTGCATGGTAACCTCATGCTTACTCAGTGCCTTTCACCCGAGCATCACACAACGTTGCAAAGCATAACTGAGCACCAACAGCTTCCACAACAGTGATCATAGCCGTCTTCCATAAAGGTGGACAGAAGCTATTTGCCCCCCTCCCCACCCTGCAATTAATTACTGAAGCCAAGAGTGCCACCTCGGTCTCACCTCTCCCTGCCACTAGAGGATGCCATCTCCCTACACTTACTGAGGCCCTCACTCCAACCGAAAGCAGCTCCCGTCATCTTCGATAAGCTAAAAGAAATGAATTCTCCTTGATAGCCAAGATAGTTAACCACATCATCTAATCTGGGAGTTATTTAGAGTACAGACGGTTAAGCTAGCTTCATAATTAATAGACAGAACAGCAGTTCCTTAAATTTGTTGATGTAATGACTTCACAAAAATAATACAAGGAAAAAAATCCTACATCAGCAATTCTGCTCATCTAGCCCATGTCTGTTCTTATATACCAGAGCACTGGAAATACGGCCGTGCTGATGCCTGGTGTTTTTATTCGGCCACATGTTTTCAAATGAAGCAACATGACTGCAATTTATCCTCATCAACAATTATCTTGGGGAAAAAAATTATTTTATTTTCACATAAAGATTATTGTCACTGAGTGCCCCACTGAGTATCTGGTGCACATTGGTTCCTTGAGTATAGCATTATGGATAGCAGCAAATTAGGTGATGTTTAAGCAGCTGATCTTCAGCAAACATCATATGCTATGACTGTGGCATCCAGGAGTGATACTTAGCATCATTTCCACAAAAAGACATTTTCAGTGGAAACTTGGCTGCTGGCCACTGAAAGAAAATCCATCTTCAGGGACATATTAGTACAAATTAACCTGCATCTGCAATACTATAGCCGTTAGAGCTGTAATTAATTGGCTTTCAGAAGTGGGAAGCAGAGGCATGCTGAATAGACAAATTTATCTTGGTAACAGATTTCTCTCCCAGCAGGAGCTATCAAAAATAGCTTCCTGCTAAAAATCTCTCACCTCTTACAGCAACATGGTGTATTCACATCGGTACCATTCCCTCTGCCAGGTGAAGGACAGATCCTTACAGGTCTCTAAAATTGCTATTACATTTCTGGCTATAAAAGCAAGAAGGGCTGCTTTTTAACAGGAATAGCTCAGGCTTCATAAAATAATATTTAATTACTGGAATAACTAAATGCCTGGTTATCAATAAGAGATACATTTGCTTGGTACTTTCAAAAAAACCCTTGTGCTTTTGTCTCAAGCCAAGTTGGGATATACAGATTCCTGCATACTCTTCCTAGAGACATTAATCACCAGTAAATCACCCATACAGCCAAAACAATTTTAAAAAAAAACACCTCCAAACCCAAGGTCTGTAGCAAAGCTAAAAGCAATCAAAATTCAGGGGTCAGGAAGATTCAAATAAATAAACCTTAAGGGGACTTGGAACATGCATCAGCCTTGAGGGACTGCCAGTCCTTTATATCCCAACAGATAGAGTGGGTGACTTCCAGGAAAGCAAGCACTGTTTCCCCTAACAGGGAAAGGACTACTGCACAGAGGCACCAGGCATTGCTAACGGGCCAAATACTTAGAAGAGGACTTAAATATCAAAGCTATGTTTAAAGTAGCAACCTCAGTGATCACATCTGACTCGAACTCAGCCGGCCTAGCAGGCTCCACTCAGAGAAACATCTCCTGCTTATAACATTTATGTCTCAATTCGGCTTGTCTTCTTCAGCTCCCAACTGAAGCACCCAGCTGCAGGCAAAGAAAAGCAAAAGGAGGTAGCGAGTGCCACATCAGGCAGGCCCCAGGGAGACTCAYCGCTCAAAGACAAGCTGTTCTAGCTCAAACAGCAGCTCTCTTAGAAAAAGCAGTCTGCCTGCAAGGCTTCTCCCACTGCAACGGGCTCTTCAGACCTCACTTTTTTATTTAAACACATTAAGCAACAAGCAACTGGTTTCCTGTAGCAGTTTCAATGTTTGACTAATTAATGGCTATTAACAGCAGGCACTAGAAGATTACTGCTCAAGTTAACTTCCAACACTAGCAAGAGGTGGTGGCAAACAGCAAGATGCATCACACAAATCCTTGCACCGAGCGTGCATTAAGGGCAAAACCCAACCATGTTGAGATCAGGCCTGCAAACCATAAATCCCTCAGTGTGGTTCCCTTAGACTACCGTCTGTCAAGACACAAAGCCCAGCAGACTGCTGTGTGTCAACAGCTACAACGTCGTTGTCTTGAGTTACACCCCTACCCCATGGGGCTGCGCGGTAAATGCAAACCAGCTTAGCATGTCTTCTCTATGGGTAAGTGTCCTCAGATTACCTTTACACTCAGAGCACAGCAGAAGCAGGTCCACGTGCGGCACAGGCTCTCTTATGCTCACGCCAGGATAGCCAAGCTTTTGCACCTGTCCTGACTAAAGCTAATACCACAGGTAACTCAAGAGGCATCATTAGTCAACTACAAACCTTAAAGAAGGGACTGCCATCCCACGTAACAATCCACTGTGGTACCTGTAGATTGCCAAGTCTGACATAAAACAGTCTAAAAGAAGGAATACACGTTAGTCTGCTGTCTAGCCTCCACAGAACCGCACGAGCGGATATCCTCCGGGAGTGAACAGTGGCAGGACTTGCATAAAGACAGTACAACTGCAGCTGATCTTCCTAGGCCTCCCTACCACCTTTTATTATGCGGACATGTGCTTGAAGAAACAGTGATACCGAACTGTCACAAGAACAAGTAATTTTCAGTCTACGGCCATCCGATTACTTCTGTGAGCATCCTTTTATGTTGGCATGTTTGCCATTTGATATCTGAAGTATTTCATAAAATAAATCATGTATCAACTTTCTCCTCTCTTTCAAGAAATGCAATTCTCTTATTTTTTGAAAACCGTATTTTGACCTGGATTCTTTTCCTCTGGAGTCTCCAACTAAAGTCATTCCAGTTCCCTTCTAGCGTACTGCTCTTTTCACTTCGGATGTAATCAGTGCAAATACAAAACAAGGCAGGATTTTCTAGGCACAAAGACGACTTACAGCACCTCAACAACCGACTTGCTGTGGGACATGAAGCAAGTCATAGCCATCAAGCTGTAACACGGCAAGGCAACAGAATGACAAAAATGACTAGATGTACCCCTGAGCCATTTGCTGGTCCCTAAAGGGCACACACAAGCTCAGACTTTCCAATGCAAATCAAAAAACAAATTTGGAATGGGCCCTCAACCGGGAGTGAAGTGGGAGTCCACCTGTGGGAGGTGACACTCATAGCAGAGAACTCAAGCAAACAAAATTTCTTCAAGACTTCAAGAAATTTTTATTGGGGGATGAGGGGGGGAAAGGGGGGATAGGGACACAAAAGAGCAAGATAACAGTGCTACAGGAAGAATCACCACAACAAAGTTACCTTTAACTCGGCAGCTGTAGGAATCTTTTCTTCCAAAAACAGCTCCCCAAGTTGATCATCCGAGTTAGCAACACATTCAATCAACTCCCGACGTCTCTCTGCAGCCTCAGCTCTAAACTCAGCTGGAATTTCATCATACCGAAGAGTCTGGCTACACATACATAAATAACAGAACCACTCTAAAGGAATACCACATGAATCAACCTATCAATCACTAATCATTGCAATGACCACCCTGACCAAGAAAAATTCACCATTGACACGGATATTGAAAAAAAATCACATAAGAATATCAAGATGTTATCTTTGATGCTTTAGCAGGAGAGGGTTTCTTCCCACTCATGGTAGGAGTTTGCAAGGATGCAGGATAACCTGTTCAACAACCTCACCCACATCTTATCTTCATCCCAGTAAGCTCACGCCAAACATACACTATCAGTTCCCGTTATGAAGCAAGTCTCCTATTTCTCAGGGTGGCAAGTGTGGCTACCACCCCTTCACGCTACCGCACTTAGCAAACAATTCACGCTGCAGCTACCCATCACTAAACCTGACCCTGGAGAATCATTTTGCTGTAACTTGGAGAGCTGAAGGGTGATACTGCAGCTCTAGCACAAGCCTCATCCCTAACTTTCCAAATAGCAGGCTTCTTCATCTCTGAAGGGAAACTATAGGTAGTTCCTCATACAAATACTAGCTTCAGCTAAGAAATATGCAAGTTTCAAAACTTACCCAAGTGCACCATCAAAATATATAGCTTTTTCTTCAATAAGATCTATAACTCCTTTAAAGTTTCCCTCCAGCCCAATTGGAATCTGAACAAAAGCTGCATTGTGTTTTAACTTGGATCTGAAAAAGTGAGCAAATATAAATTAGTTCAAGAAAACAGTCGTTTCTATATATGTGCTCCAGATGGTCTTTGAACAACATCCCACTCCTACAAAATCACTCTCTTTTGTTCTTTGGACAGTGCCAAAAGTCTACCAATACTGATGAAAAACGCCTAGTTGCATTTTAACCTGAGTGACTGCCAGCCCTCTATATCCCAACAGATACAGTGAGCAACTTTCATGGGAAAGAAGGCAGCGCAAACTCGTTTCAGATTAATTACTTGATTACAGGAGTTGCTTCTCCCTTAATGCAGATTAATGCATGTATCTCACAGATCAAATTAGGCACAGGAAGACTGAAGGTAAGGAGCAAGCAGGACTTCTAGTATCTGAACTAGAAACTGTCCAACCCTATGTCATCTCCCTGCTGTAAGCTACAGCACGTTTGCTACCAGGATCTAGGAAAAATTAAAAGGCTGTTTTCAAAGTGGGTCCAAATATAGTTCCATCAACAAAATAAATATCAAAAACCCAGCTCTCAGTCACTGCAAGCCTTGGCTGATGCTAACATTTGTTTTTCTTGAGAAAATGGAGACTTTTTATAGGTCAGATTAAGATTTAACCAAGTATTATCCTCCAAACTGCAACTACAGACCCCGTAAGAGAACCCTTTTCAACATTCTTAGTATTAACCTGCTATGTTAATAGTTCAGAATTATTTCACAAATAATTTAAAATGATAAATACCTCAATTGTTGTACTGCTCTGGTTGGACTAGAGCCCAGCCTGTCCAGTTTATTGATGAATGTTAAAAATGGCACACTGTAACGTTTCATTTGCCTGTTCACAGTTATTGTCTGGCACTGAACTCCCCCAACAGCACAGAGAACCAGAATAGCTCCATCAAGAACTCTCAAAGATCTCTCCACTTCAATTGTGAAGTCCACATGTCCTGAATAACAAAAAAACCCCGTTACTCATAGATGATGAAAGGTAATGAGAAATCGTTTTCTCATACATGCAGAAAAGAGCAACAGCCAACAGAATCAGTCTCCAGCTATAGAGTCCCATTAGCTCAACCTGAGTGACTAATGAACACAAAGATGGCACCATGCTCTTCGTATACATGAAGGAACAGCAATCTTAACACGCTGGGAACTGTCGTTACCTGGTGTGTCTATGATGTTGATGTTGGTGTCTTTCCACATGGTGTATGTTGCTGCAGACTGAATTGTGATTCCACGCTGTCGCTCTAGCTCCATTGAATCCATGACAGCTCCAACTCCATCCTTACCTTTCACCTTAGAAAAAAAGAAAGAAAAAAAAAAAAAGAAAAAGAAAAAGTTTAGTCCAAGGGAGTTTACTAAGAATTTGGCATGTGCAGGAGTGATGCTTTATATACTGAGCATCATCTTTCATGCACTGAGGAAAAGCAGACATGGCAGAATCACTTATAATTCTTGAACTACAAATAATTTTTTTTTTTTTTTTTCAGCTTCATCTGCAACTTTAATGTATTTTGCTTTCCTGAGGATCATTCCTGAAAAAGGTTATCAGAGATCTGCGGGAAATTATGCTTCACTGTGAATTTAACAAGATAACGTACCTGAAGCTAAAACTTACATCCCTATGTTCTCTGTTTCTCTCAGTCATCTTTGACTACATCAGAAGAAACATGTATCTTCCATTGTATATTTACCACTGAGATGGTAAGGGAGAGGTAGGTCTTAAAATAAGATTTGAATTGTTCTGAAAGAGGGAGAACACTGCAGTAAAGGAGGGATTACCTTCTATCCCCTTGCCCTCCACTTATTTTTAAAGGGGTGTCAGGGAAAGCAGGATATTTTTAGGACTCCTTCTGCAGCTTGGCCTGAAGAGGTTCACTGGGCCCACCAGGTGTAGCTCCCTCACCCCACGCACCCACACGTCACAGCAACGTCGCAACGGCACCCATCACGCTCAGCCCACGAAGAGCAGCTCTGTTCCGGAGTCCTCTGAAAACTCACCTCGTGCATTTGTGCTATCCTGCCGGTGTAGAAGAGGATTCGCTCCGTTAGCGTCGTCTTCCCCGAGTCGATGTGGGCCGAGATCCCAATGTTGCGGATCTTCTCATTGGGAAGGACTCCTGAAGAACAGTGCCTGCAGGAGTTCAGGAGAAACTGAAAGGCAAGAGAAGATCGCTGTTTTAGCTAGGAGCAGATCAAACGCAGCTCACCTTGCTGACAAGTAAACTTCCAGTCAAACTACTTTTCTATGGCTTCCAGTCAACCTGTGACAAATTGGTCATTTAAAGCAAAATGGCCTTTCCAAGCTCCCACAGGGTCACCGCAAAGCTCTGCACCACACTCGAAGAAACCAGGCAAACCCTCCACGCTATGTCCCACGTTCCACTCCCGCTGTACATTCCCGGTCTTCCCTATTTTTCCTCCTGTTCGCTTGACCGAGTCGCTGCACGTTTTCCTGCAGCTGATTTCGGACAGGTCTGTCCTCCCCCTGCCACCATCCCCTTCTCCTCAGCTCTCCTGCCTCCCACCCGGCTTTCCCGCCCTCCCTCCCGCCGCCTCGGTAACGGGGGTGGCCGACACGGCCCCGGGCACGGGAACCCGACATCTTGTGTCCGGCCTCCCCGCGCTCAGCCCGTCCCCACGCCCGCGGGCGGGCTCGGCCCTCGCAGGCTTCGCCGGGCCCCGAGGGGCCGCGTCCCGGGGCCTCCTCCGCAGGGCGCCCGCGCTGACCCGCCCCGCGGGAGCCACCGCCCCACACGAAATGGCGGCGGCCGGTACCTGCTGCTGCTGCTGCTGCTGCTGAAGGCGTCTCCGCGCCAGGCCGGCCCGCAGCCCCCGCAGCATGGCTCCGGCTCCCTCCCGCCGCCGCGGTCAGCCCGCCGCCGCTTCCGGGGCGCCGCGCATGCGGAGCGGCGGGCCGGGCCGCCCTCCCCGGGGTCAGCGCTCCCGGGCCGGGGAAACGCCGGTACCGGATCACGTCAGAGAAAATGAGGGATGAGGAGGAAGGTTCCTACCGGAGTAGGCCCTAAGGATTTTCTGGGACTGAGCCCATTTAGTATTTTAATTCGTGACCTTGACACAGCGATTAGGATTTACGCTGCTGGAGCTCACCGATGACAGCGTTTGAAGACATTGAGTCATCAGAGCAATAGCATCGCAGCAGAGTAAGATTAGCTGCTTTTACAAAAAAAAGCGACTGGGAGGAAGGCTGGTATCCAGGACAGGGTTACCATTCACCGGCGCGTTCAGCTGCAGGTTACTAATTAGCAACAGCTAAAGGGCTGAGCTCCTTGTCGAAAGAACAACTGTATGGCAGCGCTGCATGAAAAAGGAAAATACAGCCTCACGAGAGGCGAGGAGGATGCTGTGGGGAGCTTTGAATGTTGTGTTATAATAGCAAGAAAGTTTCGATCAAGTCAGCATTACAGATACACAAAGAGGTGAATCTGACGCAGTTACTCGGCATGATTTCGCTCTAGCAATCACCACAACGGAAGAAGAAATTCTCGCATGTAGAATTAAGTGAGAGCACACATATGAGAGCCATTAGAATAGATGGCATGCTACGGTTCAGGTCATAGCTCAAGGAAGCTATATTCTCAAATATAAAAAAAAAAAAAAAATCCCCTGCTGTTAGGATTACACCAGGAACAGCCAGTCTTTCATACCAGAGAAGATGCCAAGAGCTGTTCTGAAGCAGAGAAACAGCCCGGCCATTGCCACGCTCAAGTCCCACCCCCATCCGTTTCTAGCAAACTTTTTTTGTAGTAAATGCACGTTTTTCTTCTGGAAACTGAAGGGCATACTTCCCCTCATTGCATTGCTATTGGTGTCGCATATATGAACATTTCAAAGCAGCCCAAAATAAATAATGCACAAGTCACATTGTGGTGTAGAGTAAGCCAAACAATAACAGTAATAATAAATAACTTTATTAAAGAATTACAGTTTCAGATGTTTCTACATACAACAATTTCTTTTGCATTACATTTTAGAACATTGTTTTGCATAAGGAAGTCATCTGTAATGAATAGTAGCCTCTTTCCGCTATAATTTTAAAACCAAAGTATGTACTTGTTTTATTGATTACATATATGTATCAGGGGTTGTTTTTTTTTTTAATCTCAGTAAAGCATAGACAAAAATATAAGTTGTCAGATGAATCCTATTTTCTGTGAAATAGCAGCGTCTCAAATCAAAGATTTCTTCTGAAGTTACGACATGAAAAACGTTTCTGCTGTTTATTACTGGGAAATTTAAGTGACATACGTGGAAAATACCTCCACAGCCCTACATTCTCAATGACATTAATTGCAAAATCGATGCTGTCTTCAGTGTATGGAAGATCAGAGTTGTACTCTGACTTTTTAAGGAGTAAAAGCATCCTTTAGATTCAGGGTTCTGGCAGACATCCTCTGGCAAGCATGACTGTGATATCACGCCGTTTCAGCCTGTCCTTCTGTCAGAGGTTGCTACCCCCTTACCACCCACTTACCTGGACTGCTCATAGAATGGTTCAATAGCATAAACTTACTGCCACTAGTATTTGCTCTAATAATAGGAAGAGACCATTGCATTGAACAAGCAAAGAAACAATTGTCTTTCCTTTGTCAGAGTTCAACAAAAGTACTTTTGATTATTTTCGCACGTTAATAAACATTGAATTAAAGATCTGGGGAATCTGCAGAAAGATATGATTTAAAGGCCATTTCCTTTTTAGCCAGACAAATATTAATCTTAACTTACTAAACCTATTTTCATTTATCATATAAATAGTGCCTTTTTTTAAGGCTACACTACAATGTTTTAGCCTTGAAAAATATGCTATAGTGCTAATGCTGTAACGTTATAGTCTACAGAAATTATTTATGCTACAACATGGGGATCAATTCTGCATAACAAAACAGCATACGAACTTAGCACTTCTAACACAAAGACCTTTCCTGTTCTCAGTCATACAGTTGGCTTTCCTCTAGAACAGACTCTTTAACCAAACAATAACAACAWCATCATCATCAAGGGAGATCAAGTGTTAAGATTTAGGATCATTCTACATCCACTAAAACAGGACACACAAGAATAGAAAACACATCTCATCTCAGCTGAGGGGGGAAATGGTTTCCTGTATGCAGGGCTCTCTTAGCTTTTTAGAACAGAAGAAATGGTGTAATCGTTCATTATCCAGTTAAACTAATGCCTACTCAACCAATTTCTCCCACATATTTTTCTGATTAATAACTAATAGTTACAGCTGAGTTCCTTAGGACACAGTGGTATTATTACAGAATAATTAAAAGGTACTACAGAGAATCTTCAAGAATGAAAAATAACAGGCCACCTCCAAAGGAAACATACCAAGGATCAGAAATACAAAACTGACAGTCTAGGCACAGAAAATAAGAGATGCAAGCACAGCTTATGAACATAAGAATGCCAATAAACTAGAATTTACTTGAAGTATTTGTCATTTCAGTATTCTTCTCACTTTTCTTCATGTTAAAGCAAGGTGAATCTGGGGATTCTATAACAATTTACAGTATGATTTTAAAGATCTAGATAGATAGATAGATATAGTGGCTACAGTGTATACAAATAGCTATATCACCTAAAAAATGAATAATTATTTCAGCCACACAAAATAAAAAGAGAATTTACTTTCTGTGCAAGTTATAGAGTGTGGGAAAAAGTAGTTTCATTACTAGGCTTAATAGAAGGTCTGAGACTGGTGCAGTTGTAGCAGAAAAATCTTGCAAATCAAAGAAATTTTTTTTTTTTTTGAACAAAATTAGTGATAATCCATTAAAGTGCTTTTAAGTGGAAAGTTGTTGTTTTTTTAATTTACTGAAACTAGATGGTTTAACCAAGGATCTGAAGTTTTAAAGAACATTCAGTTGTCAAAAGATCAGAGTAGCAAGGCACGCTAATACTTACTAAAACAAAAAACAGAGATTGGTCATATATACGTGTATACTTATATGAACATAAGCAATGCAGCACCATTATCTTCTCTGAAGAAACTCCATTCAAATGGAGAATGGAAGCAATTTATTTTTTGCTGCTTTTGATGGGGACATGTGTTCCTTTCACGTTGAGATTCTCCAAAGAAACTCTGGGCTCCCTGGAACCCGCAACTGCAAGCGGTTTCTCTCTGAAACAAACAACAACAAAAATCACAACCACCATATGATATGGGGTTGGGGGGAATATACATTTTGTTAATTACTTATGTGGAGGTATAGTTATTTTACTTGTAAAACAGATTTGACTCTCCCTCCAAAACTACTTCCATTGTTACAACCATAGAGTTGGACTGTGTCCTCATCTTGCACACTCGATGAGAAGAGAGAAACAGCTTAGTTTGAAAACTGAAATTGAAGGTAAAGTAGCCTCTGTAATAAACCTCTAGAACTGAAGAGGTGCCAGAGGGAAAGTGCTCCGTGTAGTTTACAGAAGAGGAGCATTTCCCTTCTGCAGCATTCGCTACCAAACACGTAACTGATAAAGGTGTCACAACTTCCACTGAAACTATGTCAATGGGAGGGAAAAAACCCTCCCTGAAGCTTGGTAGATAACAGTCTATGCAGGGGAGCTCCTCCGTTTTACAGATAAAGTCCTCATTCCTACACAGACTTCCTGATTTTAGGATTAGAAGAGGTCTCATTTGAAATCTAATGCTGAAGAGAGCGGTGTGTCTGTCTCCAACTATATGGAAGGTGTCTTTCCTTCTACCCAAGAGAGCAGACCAACCTAGCCCTCAATAAGGATTATACCTTAATGCAACTACCCCAGTTTAATGACTGCGGGGGCAGCTACAACATTTGTACATAGTTGAGCTAAGAGCACTGGCATATTTCTCTGGAAAAAACACTCACCATTTTAGCCTATCAATTCATCAAGTAATTTTCAAAGTCAAAAATACTGAATTTCTTCAAAATTAAGTTAACACAATACTGCCTTACACTGTTTATTGTGGCATCATGAGAAAAGGAGGAATAAAACATGCTATTTCTCACCAGACTGCCAGTAAGCATTGTTTGTTCATGAACAGATTGCTTCAGAATTGAATTTTCATTCTGCTGCTAGTATTTCCTTGTTCTGGTAGGAAACTATTTTTACCTTCTTAATCCACCTTCCTTGGGTATGTGATGAATACTTCTGTATTTTGGAGCTTCTAAATTGCATCTAGTTCTAGATGGCTTGAACTTCATAATCTCTTTCTGCCACTCTTCATCAAAGGTCTGGGCCTCAGCTGAAAAACAGTTAAAGTTTCCTTTTATTTTTAATAAATGCAAGCAAGATAGGAAAAGACATGTAATGAAAATTAGGTTTTTTAAATGAAAATTAGTGGTTTTTTAAACTTGTGGTCCATGACTCTCCACATGGCCTGCAAACTATTTCTAGGGGATCTGTAAAAGACAACTAAAAGCTTACTGCCAGTAGGCTTATGTTTGGAAGACAAAAATAAAAAAACCTGAAAGTCACTGTCTTGTAAAAGTATATGCACATTTTAACCACACAACTCTTAAATAAGTATTTTCTATTAGCCACAAACAAACACACAGCAAATAGTAAAATTCTGTCAAAAGTTTGTTTGAAACCATAAAATATCATTAAAAGTACTTTCAAATACGAGCAGCTATTGTACAAGCAAACAGTAGCAACTGCATTATAACACAACATTTTCAAGTCTAACTGGTTACTTTAACTTACGTTGTCCAAATTTATATCAACTAAGGAAACTTGTTTGCAGACTTAGCACTTCCTGAACAACAGTCCCTTTTAAGATGTCTCAAGCTAGAACTTCAAAATTGGTATGTGAAACAGTGTAAAGCCCATTAGAGAACTGCATAAAAAGACATACCCTCATCCAGGTTGATGAATTCTTGGTTCATTTCTTCATCACCAGTCTTGCTGTTTTTTGATTTTTTAATGACATGGGCACGATCGTGAATATGATGACCAATAGCCATTTTTTCCAGTCCACTTTCAGAATCCTTAAGTGCTTTTCTTGTCTCCTTAACCTGTACAAAAAAGGGAAATAAGTGTCCTTCCAACCAAAAAAAGAAGCTAAAATAATTTTTTTTTTTTTAAATCAAATTTTCTCTTCCAAAGTTTTTATATCTTACTTTTGAAAAAGTTAGGTTTTACAGGCTTTTCCAATTGTCTCATTTACTGTGTTGGCTGAAAATACACCAACAAAGCACAGATCCAAGTCTATTTTCTTTCTGCCAACAGACAGTAAGATTAAACAAGAACACCTAAAGCTTCTTAAGTAACATACATACTGGATATTAATTGTTGGGGGGAAAAAAGCCTATTCTAAATATACTACACACAGACAAGTCTTCAACATTCTCCTTGACAACAGAACGAACGACAGTCAATGCCAATATTCTCAGCATGAAGGGACAACTAATTACTAGGTTGTCATGTTGACTGGCTTGAAACCCAGGCAACCACTTATCACTCTGTTCATAGGTATATTATTAGAATCTTTTTGATAACTGAGTGTCTGCTTGAGCTTGAACATATCCCACAGCCAATCATGCTCAACGGCCTTTACTGCTCGCATATAGTCTTTCATGAACCTTGCTTCAGGGTTCAAATTCAAATTTCTTAGCAGAATTAGATGCAACAGCTGCAAGGAAGTCAATGAAAGGGCATCTTCATCTGAAGCGTTACGTAAGCATTTAAAAGTGCTTGAGTAAAGGGGATGATCTGAAGCCATGTTTTGCATAAATAGACTGCCTCTTGCTATCTTATATTTTAGACAAAATTTTGAATGTACAAGAGGATTAATTACAGCAAAGAGAAAGACATTGGAGACCGCCTTGAAGAATCAGCTGTTCTGGCACTCAATTTTTCCAGTCTTTGATAGGCATACAATTTATTTAGATGTATTCTTAGAAGCATACAAATTACAAGGAAGAAAACAGGACTTTAGCTTAGGAAGCCTTTAATACAGAGCAATATTTAAACAGACATATATTTTTCTAAATTATAAGAGTAACTGTCTCCAGTAAAAAGAACCTGAAGGAAACTGTGGTTTGGTATAGAAGAACTTAAATTCCGATAATTACATACCACCTTTTTGCTGCATCTCAGGACTACTTACACCTCCTGGAGCTGTGCGTGTCTGAGCTGAAGCTTGGAAAACTTTCGGTGGTTCATCCCCTATTTTGGAGTATGTCATCACAGAGGAGGAGCTGAATGTGTGTGCATCTGGATGGATGGACAGGTCATCCTACAAGCAACGTAGACTTTTATTATCCACAATTTTTAACTTTCATTAATAGGTACTTCTTACATTCTGAGACTATCTTATTAGGAAAAGAACACCCCTCTGAAAAATTAACCCTCAGTCCTGGCACCATAGACATGGCCTGTTGGGAAGAGACCTTGGCATTTGACATGCCCTCACTCTTGTCCTAGCCTTGTCTGGCCACAGGTCTCCCCATGCCAGGAAACACAACAACAAATAAAAAGCATGGGCAGCAATAACCAACTCCTCGAACATTTGCCCTGGCATAGTTCAGTTTAGTAATGAAGATATAACCTGTAACATCAGTCTTGCCACATACAGTATATAATAAGGTGTGTAAAGAGTTCAGGTGAAATAGGACTTGAGCAACAATGGTTACAAGCCATTTTACAAGGCCAGTACAACACAGTAAATATACTCAGCAACACTTGATAGATATCAGTGTTATCTTTCTTCCTTCTTCACAGTCTTTGAAGAAACACCACTGAAAGCAAAAATCAGAGGAAAGTCTATATGCAGGGTAGCATTTAGGTGTTTGCAGTTTTGTTGTTTTTAAGTGTACAGTAACACTTTAAACTGCTCCTTCGCTTGAGGTGTCAGCTCTGGCAACAGCCAGGGACCAGATAACTTACAGCAGTTCTAACCCCTAGAGAATCAAGCATACATTTAAAGTACTGTTGTTAGCAAATAATCAGTGACAGCAAAGAGAATTATAACCATGATATAGTCTGGGGAAAAAAAAAATTCTTACTATCTGCTTGAGACTAGTAACCTTTTTCTTGGCAGGACTGTCCGAGTAGTATTTTAAACAACTGCCATTCTCCAATACAATTAATTTTAGAACAAGTTTTTAAAAACTTACAAATTTTCTTTGCATTTCCAGCATACTGTTTCTCATATTTGACATCATCCTGTCCATTGCAAAAAAAGGTTCCCCAAAATCTGCATCCTGCTAAAAGACAAGACATTAAAATTAAAACAAAGTCTTTGACTCTTCAAATTCTGAAGCTGTTTTTTTACATGCATTTTTTAATGCAAATCAGACCATCAGAAAGGTTTTCACAGACTGCAATTCATAGACATAGACAAGCCAAAATGCATCTTTTCAAATGAAAAATTGGAAGCTAGCATGGGGAGCTTGATTGTTAAGTTGGAGATACTGGAAAGACAGAAGTGAAAGATTTGACACTCAAATGTCAAAATATGCTCATATTGTGGCCAATTTACAAGAACTATTTTCATATACCTTCTAACCTAACTAGCTTCTGCTGTAAAAAGTACTATATGACCCTCCATGCCTTATAATCTATTGTAAAGATCAAATTATCTCTATTATGCAAATCCCTTAATACATACGGAATCACACTGAAAATGCATCCCAGCAGATATAGCTGTTCCTTTGCAGAAGTAGTGTACATTGCTCATAAAAGGGTAGTGTGGAAAAATCAGAGAACCATAACTTGGTATTTTAATAGCAGCTTAATTACTTGATGCTATAGATGTATTCAAAAAACATTCATTCGTTATTTTTACGTGAAAGCAGAAGATCCAGTGTTGCACAAAGGATAGATACTAAGACAGGTTTATATGCATAGAGTTTTATTAATAGGATCTGTAGCTGATGGCATATACAGACCATACTGATGCAAGCTACCTTTGGAAGAAAACAAAACAAAAAAAACAGGGAAAGGGTGAACTCTCCTAAGTGACCATCTAGGAAGACAGCAATGGTGTCCCAAATGAGCATCCTCCTCTGGGCTCCTCTCTAGTGCAGCGGTGGTGATGATAAAGATGATTTTCGCCATGCCTTTTCTCTCCTACTTCTCCTCAGGACCCGTTCCAACTCCCTGCTGGGCTGCCTGGTTTCTGACATGAGCAGCTCTGGTTGAGTACGCTAGTTAAGAGCAAACACCACACGCTGGTTGGTTGGTGAGCTTCTAGACACACGCACGCCTAGCTGCTTCCCAGGACAGCCGCTGTGCCACCACCACGCTCTGGTCCTCAGGTGTGAGGCTGTGAGAAGAGCAGGGAAAACGGCTCCCGAGGGCTCTGCAAAACCCAGCAGCTTTAGCATGAGGCAGGCTGCCGGGCTGCACATAGCACCTTAGTAGTGCAAAGGGCTGCTACGAAACACCAGGGTGCTAGTTACAATAGCAAACAYCCCACGTTCCTCCAACTACTGGAAACATATAGAATTAAATTTAAATAAATTCATTTAAATAGCTATGTATTTAAAAGTTTAAAAATAAAATCTGCAGTTTGAACATAAAACTAAGTAAAATTCAGATACAGAAAATCTTCAATTTGTTTCTTGAGTAGCAAGAAATCTGAATCCTTAAGGGCTATCAAAACCTCTGGGCAATAATTAGAGACAATTTAGGGCATCAAATCATTGCAAGTGTCAGTAACTCCAGAAAACTGCCTTCTACAGTTAGAAATCTGGACGTTGAACCGATGACATTACATAGTAATCAGCTGTACCTATGGAATTACATGCTATAGATTGGGGTGGGGGAAGTAAAAGCATAGCCTGTGCAGTTAACAGAAAAAGAAAATTGAATAGCTAATACACTTTTTGCATACAGCAAGTTGCCAATTTGCCCTTCTGCAAACGGTAATTAAACAAGTAATACTTTTAGATCTGAAAATTCAAAGACCCATGTTTACTTTTACCTGCTCTGCAAGGTAAAAAGCTTCAAGAGCCACTCTCAAAGCTACTGGTATTCAATCTGAAGACTCTTTAAAGCCTTCCAAAGGAAGCAAAAACCTCCATGAGGGTCGTAACAATAGACTTGCTTTTCCTCAGGTACTTTTTAGAGATCTTTTTACAACATATTCCAGACCCCCAACAAACTACAACTGAAAAACATTCCAAGCCCAGTTTCCAGTTCTGGAAATTCTGTCTCCAGAAGCTGGCCTGTCTTAGCTGTGACCAGTGCTACAGGTCTTGTCGGTATCACACCCGGAAACACACGCCAAGCCACTGGCATCCGTGTACAGGCAGCACTCAAAGTTTGGAGTCTCTCTCCAGGGATTATTTCATTCATCTCCATCAGAGATCAAGCACCAACGGATCCATCGCCGAATAGAAAAGCCAGCTGCTAAGCAGTAACTTTTCCAATCTTGATATCAGCATATTTAGTCTACCCCCGCATTTTCATTTAATAAGGAAAAATAATAATAATTAAAAAAATCTTTCTTGAATTATTCCATATATCTAAACACCAACAAAAGCAGTTTGCAAGCACACTGAAACCAGCCTTTGTCCATGCTTTAGTTATGCAGACAGTATGCACATATTAGCAAGAGCTACAAGGATTATTGCTCCTGGAATACTAACCACTCTACCAAAGCCTGCAAAGGGCATGAGGGAGCCGCTTGTTGCCTGGAAGAAGAAGGACCAGCGTCTTTTAGTTACTGTACCTGTTATCAGACACAGCAGAAGTATCTAGTGCACTTCCATATACAGCAGGTGATATTAAACATTTCTGATCAAATAAAAACAGTCACTCAAGAGGACCTTGGTAATTTATAGTGTGCTATGACAATATAATATGAAGTAGTCTCTGGGTATATAGAAGTAATATATTTATACTAATGATATTGGAAAGCGATAGCTGTCACCACATTTAATAAGTCATATTCATATGTATGTACTAGGAGCACTTAAAGCTAGAAGTTGAGAAACATTTGTATACCATAGCAACCTCTGTACTAAAATTATTTAAAACATGGCACAGTGCATCAGCCATCACCCGCTTCTCTGAAAACACTTCATTCTAGTCATGCAATAGAACCCCATCACTGAAAGTTGACTGAAGTCAACAAATCAATAGTCCCCTTAATGTAAATTTATGTAATTAAATTTCAGAAGGTTGGCATACAATTTTAGAGCTTAAAAAAAATTAAGTGATGCAGCTGACCTGTTCACAAGCACTCTTTATGTATTACAAGAGATTAATGTAAATATAAAGATATTTCTTTAAAATATCCATACATTCCTTGTGATAAACAAAATGAAGTCTAACTTGTCAGCAGTTTCAAAGATCATTGCAAAGAAGTTCTAGGTAAATCTATCATCATATACAGAACCACCCGAAGACAAACCCCCATGAGCAAACTATATTCTTCTGTAGTTGTATAAATAGATGTAGCTATAAACACCGGCAAATACAGTTCCTGTTTGACCAACTGATATTGAATATCCCTATATGACAGGGCAATGAGATGCTGGAAAACAAATTTATGTTTCCAGGAAACTAAGATGGGAGAGTTATATAAAAGCCTACCTAAAGAAAGACTGGTTAGACAGAAGTACCAAACACTTTACAAGAACTTTAAGTACAAAAGGAAGGAATTACCTGATTCTTGAATACCTTTATGAATGCTTTCAGATTACAGTTCTGTCTAATATGTAGTGACAGAAAAGAATATAATATATATTTTTTATATATATATCAAGTGCAAAAGGATATCCTCAGAAATAATAAAGTTGTTAGTCATAAAAAGTTTATAAACTCTTTGTTTTATAATACATACTAAAAGCTGTTAAATAGTTGCTTAATATATAGGACAATTGGATATCCAAACAAAAGCAAATGACAGTATCTCTTAAGATGTTTTACCCCGTTCCTCCTGCTCATATCCTTTCCTCCTCCTTCCCTCCCTCCAAGAGGCTAAAAACTGACACTGCAAACCTGCTCAAGAGAGGAAAAGCATTTTCAAATTTGAATGCTGTATTGACACACATTGAGTTGTTGCAACAAATTCTGGCCCTTGTAAAGCAGTTTTAGGCATGCTATAGTTTACTTAAACATAGAATTACAGTATCAGTAATCAGTATGGGTAATTTTAACAAAGTGTATTTTACATGGTAGTAAAGATATCCATCTTTTCCTACATAAAAATCCAACTATTTTAAGTGCTTCAATCATTTCTGGAGGGAAACCAGTAAAAGCAGTTTGAGACTACTACAAGGCTCAGATAATCAGTACTGAGTCTTCTGTGACATCTGACAACTCTTAGGTGAAACATGAGGAACATTAAAAGATACTGGAAAGATTTTAGCAGGTGTGGAATTCTTTTGTACTTATCAAAATAATACGGCACTCCTGCACCTTTAACTCCTTTCTGTAACCACAGATAAAGGTTTTCTATGCCTCACATTTATCCCTCACTGCCAAGAACAAGGGATACAAACCCCCAAGATATTAGGGTAAGGTTCGACATATTCTTTTTCTAAAGGAAAAAGAAGTCTAATCTGTTTTTAGGCACCTACTGAACCAAGGCCTAAGAATCTGCTTCAGTAGAGGAACGATCATGCCCTAATTAGATCCAGCAACATCTATATTTGAAACTAACTGGCAACGTATGAGCACAGAGGAAAGAATCTGACAGTTACCCTTTTGACTTGTAGGTGACAGTCCGTGTTTCAGCTATGTTTATTAAGCTTAACTATCTAGGTTTGAACAAGCACCACCAAATCTGGCTGAGTTCCACAAGCCCTTGTAATCTGTTTTGTCTTCCAACTGTTTTTAACGAATTACATTTGATTTTAAAAAGTAAGAGATCGTTCACCTGCAAAAATATTTAGCCTGGTGGAGGGAAAGGAACCAACTTCAAACATATATCCTTTCTAAATACAGCAATTAGATAAGGTTTAGCTACAGAAGCATAAGATATAATTGTCCTGCATGCCCAGAGAGTTGAAAAGATATTTATGTAAAACATAGATCACTGCCAACTTCTCAGTTTCAGGTGGTAATTTACAGAAATACTAGGTTTCGTATTAATTTCCCTGATCTTTAACTCTTACAGTCTTATATCTAGAGGAAACATTAAGAATCAGACCAAATACAGGATGTGAAGCCTTTATTCACAGTTGCAGAGTTGAAGCAGGGTTTAAAGTATCTGTGTAGATACTATTTAGGTGGCTGAAACACAGGTTTGGCTTAAATCAAACTTTAACATAAATAACTAGACACAAGATACTAAAGTGCAGAGTGAAGGCATAAACATATCAAGGTACCTTTTTAAGTCAAGTTAGCATAAAAAAGGAACTAAGTGTTCAAAGAAGGCTCTGTCTTTGGACATTTTAATGCCTTTCTGCAATAGAAACATTTAATACATAACATTTATTAAATCAAACATTTGATAAATATGTTTAGTTTAGTTTGTTTCATTAAATATTGTATATTCAGTGTTCAATAACATACAAATTTGTTACTAGTCCTAACAGAAACAAGTTTGTCAGTGATAAATGCTTAAACAATAGGCCATTAAGGAACCAAGAGAGATATTATTCACATTTTACTCAGCGACAAAACAATCTGACCAAGGTTGCAATAGCTGAGCCAGGCCTCTGTTTCCACTGGACCAAATTTAAACAGAAATGGAAATGTGAAGCCGACTATATTACCAGTAAATGTAAATTCCATGTAGCAATCCTTAGAGATTAAGAAAATACTTACTCTGCGATTTCCTCTTAGAGCAACCTGAGAATCCTGGCGTGCTCTTCGATCTACTGTTCTCTCCCCACCATCTGTTATACTGAGAAATGGATCTCGTCCAAAAGGATCAGAAAAGCTTCTCATCATCTGCCGCATATATTCATGGTGTGCAGCAAAAGGATCGCTGAAAAAGAGGTATTTCGCATAGAAAGTCATCGGGTTTTATTCCAAGCTACRTAAAATGGCTCTGAAATTTTTA
The DNA here is from genome assembly GCA_035582835.1 of Phoebastria nigripes. NCBI lineage: Eukaryota > Metazoa > Chordata > Aves > Procellariiformes > Diomedeidae > Phoebastria > Phoebastria nigripes. Next base: position 801,345 of record JAYKAV010003421.1, on the reverse strand, counting down.
AAACTCAGTTTTTTAAATCATTCCATATGGTTCTTTATTCAAATTCTTTATTTTAATAGGACCCAACTGGGCAATCTCCTGTTCCTCACAAACTCTCACTTATTTCACTTTTCTTCCCGTCTCGCAGGTTGGTTGGGTGTTTTAGTTCTTTCGTCTTCTCAGCTGCCTTCATTGCTCTCCTATGCTCTTGGGTGTCTGTATTGCTTTTTCTCTTTCCTCATCTTTTCCAAGAATATTCCATCCTTTGCGGCCATCTTTCACTCCAGCCTATGTTTACTATCTGCCAGGAACTATAAAACTGACCTATATTTTATTTACCACTACTTCTACCTCTAACCCCCGATATTAAAAAGAATTTTTTTTTTTTCCCCTCTCCTTTTTTCACTTTCATCTTCCAAAGCGTAGCACAGTACTACTCACTGAACTCATCGTGTCCCACTAGAGTTCCCCCCCTCACCCCTTAAATTTATTTTGTTGGCCACTCCCATTCTACTTTTCATCCTCCTTGACCCACATCTTCAAAAATGTATACCATCCTCTAAATTCAAGCCAGCTCCATCTCCTTTACTTTAGTCACCCACTATTGCATCTTTGCCTTCCCTTTCTTCCCCCTCCACAAACCATGTTCTCGCATCTCTTTTCCCTGCTTAGGAAGAAAGATTCTTACTGGCTTTTTGCTTTCCTGATAGTTTTCCCCCTCTTCTCTCCTCTTTCTAAACTCAACCTCTGTTTCCAAAAACCTACAGAACCCCACCAGTAATTCCAAAGCTTGATTTGCAGGTAAAACACTGCTAAAGTTGCTCTCCATGATTACTTAATTCTTTGCATTCTCCGATTTGGCCAAGAACTAAGGATTTCAAACTGAGGCCAAAAGAGGAGCAAAATATATTGTGCTTCTGACAAAATCATATGATCAGTACTGTTGTCTGTGGTCCAAGGCTACAAGTTATTACTTCATACAAAAAACATGCTTCATTTCCTCTCTTCATCTCCAGTCTAATTTTCCCCTTTGCTATTCTGCTGAAAGCCACTTTATTAACGTTAACAGTCATTTCCCAGGTATGTTTACTTAGACTTAATAGCACCTCATCTTTCTTCCTATCAATTTCCTGGCATTCCCCAGACACCTCACACCCTCATTCTCTCCAGGACACCGCAACCTTTCCCGTCACATCTCATGCCTCCATGAAGAAAAGCTTCAGGCTGTTCCTCTGACTTCTTCAATACCCAATCATCTCTTGACGGTCTCCTGAACAGCTTTTCTGTTCTCCCCACCCCTTATCTCCAGTCCCATGAAAACTAGTTTCCACACCACGTGGCCACTTTGATCTCTTCGCTTTGTACTGTCTCTTCTTGTGCTAAATTTGCATTTATTTTTTTCTTTTTAAGTGAAAAAGAAATAAGGTTACAAACATAACACTGGATTGATTTTCAAACAAGATTTTTTAACAGAGCAATATCACTTTAAGCTACACACATACTTAACTCACTCCAGTGCAAACAGACCTTCACAGTTTAGAAGTGGTTTTACCATTGTCAGTAAGCAGACCCTCATCTACCCCACTCACGTGACTGCTAGCTTTAACTTCAGTCCTAATGCGATAAGCAGCTCGCACACAGCAAGTGTCCCCTCACTCTTCACAGGATAAAGAACAGATGGAAAAAGTCACTGCGCAAGCCAAGATGAGGGAAGCACACAAGCACTACCACAGTATACGCATACTTCCATCAAATCTATTTTGACACCACAAACTTCAGATAGGTTTGCTTATCAAAACACAAATAAGTGTGAACTGTATTCCATTAGTAATTTATGCATAACAAAATTTCTTCCCAGTCCCTTCCAGTTCAAAAGAAGTAGAACACTCATAAAATAAGTAATCTACAATACATCATAAGCAAAACAGGATTCCATAGATTTAATGTAGATAAGAAAAACTGGTTGAATTTATTGTGCTTAACATGCTGTAATACATCTCACCTGACATAAAATAATGCTTCATACCTTGTGAAATTGTCCTTTTTGCCTTATTTCAATTTCTCTGGCAACTTCTCTTGGGCATTCACCCTCCACTACACCTATTTGATACACTCATACCTACACCTAAAACTGTGGGGTTTTGTTGTTGTTTTTTAAAAAAATGAGATGTCAATGAAACAATTTAGAAATACAGCTTCTTACTGTCAGAGACAGGGAAGCAAGATATATACTGTGGAGTGACAGATTTAGGAACAAAAGTGAAGTCTCCCAATTCCCTAGGGACATTTTAGGGAGCCATTCATAAAAAGGTCTAGTGTTGTCAAGCCTCGAAAGAAATACTACAATTTCAGTATGTTCTGGAGTAGGGCAAAAACAATGCAAAGTCAACAGAGAATCTGTCTGGAAGACAAGGCTTCCAAGGAATTAAACCTACTGCCTTGATGGCTCTGATGACTGAAACTCAAACCATAACTACAAAAGGAGTATGTCACCCTCACTATATATAGATATATATAAAAATAAATAAAACAAGTCAAAGTATCTCCAGTAGAGGATGCAAGATTGTAAGTGTTTTGTTCAAATCACAGATTTTCTAGGACAGCAACAGGTGGAGAACACCCTAGTTTAATTACCATTGATCACATCTGACTTAAAATCTGACCGGGGGGGAGATACTTTTGATGGGACAGACATGATTTCTGCACACTTTGCACTATTATACCATAAAAGCGATGGGGAAAAAGAAAGGAGGTTCTACAAGGGTTTTGCACACAGAATTTGTGCCCTTCACACATTAAGCACCATAAGTTATTTTCAAAATTAATTTCTGAATGGAAACAAATGATTTGTACATTTGTTGTCCACATATGCAAGTGAGGATTTTCACTAAGATGCCTCTCACTTGGTAAGTTCTTGTATGATTCAGGCTTAAGCTCCAAAGTTTAAGGCTCTATGTTCCAGCTGAAACCCTTTACGGTGTTATAGTAAAAGTACAATGTTACTCCTTACTTCAGTGTATGTTTCTGGTGAGTTGAAAATCAGTGTCCTAGAACAATAAATTCAGTTTATTATTTTTGAAAGCTGTACTTCATATTAGATGCACTGTTTTTTTTTTTTAATTAGGAAGTTATGTGAGCCTGAAGTTGCGAAATGACACTGGAGATAACACCTGGAACAGTAAAACAGAAGCTGTGTATTGGTAAATTAAAAACAGAGGCCAACTGCACTTGGCAGAGGAGAGGCAACTTCTGCACCTGTCCAGGCTATTAGGGATGAAACCCAGCTGGGCCAGGGCAGCACTGTGGCTGACAGACTGGTGCTTCGCCAGCACAGCTGCTCGCAGATGGAGACATGTCTTTTAACCCAGGCACTATTTCCAGTTCAGCAGTCAAAATCTCTCCTTGTGAGGCAACAGAAGCCTATTATTACACTATTTTGGAAGCTAATCTTATCTGAAGTAATAAGCTCATTTCCTTAGCTATATGCAAAACAGATTTACAGGGACAGTGCCAAGAAAATGAATCTCAGTATCAATCTCCCTCTTATCTCTCTCACACACACTCCCTTCCTCTATCTTCTGCAATCTTTTTTTCTCCAATTTTAAACTCCATCAGTGGCTACAATAAAAATGCATAAATAAAATGAATAAATAAGAGGAGAGCAATTGATATTTCAAAAGCACGCTACAAATTACTACAAACAAGACTTAATTTCCATTATTATTTTAGTTTCATGCAGAGGATTGGCATAGTGAAGTTTTCCGCACAGTGTATCTTGCATGTAACTGATGAGTTGTTGTAATAGCGTGCATATTCCTAGAAACCAAGAGTACTAATCCATCTTGCACAGCTCTAGAAACTATCCCACCGCGAGGAACGTGCTTTTGCAGCTAAGCAGTAGATTCTCCTTTAAGAAGTACAAGCTCAACCTCAGCTAGAATGTCCTGTAACTAAGAGATATAGTCAACAAACCCACATCACAAGGCCTGATGTGTTACCCTTCCTCATCCACCCACCAGCATTACCCCTTATCTTTGCTTGTAATTAAGCTCCACAGAGTAAGTAGTATGTCTTTAGAAAAACTAAAATCATACAGGCTCCTCCGAGTTCTCCGATCCCATTCTTACCCGCTACAGATTACAGTTTCTGACAAAAGACATAAATTGGGGCCAGACTAGATACTTCAGCAGTCTTGGCTATCCCAGCACTCTAGGGGAGCATCCGCACGACACGCTACTTAGATTTAGGTTCCAGTGGCAAACGAAGATTCCCACGGGAAATAAACTGATGTCAGAGTTTAATACATAGACATGCTCTACCCCAAGCACTACCATTCTGCTCACGGCATAGAAACAAAACAAAAAAAAAACACCAACCACATTTGCTGAGCTAAAGCATCAACATCCACTCAGGAAATTAGTACAAGGAGACAGAGGGTTTGCCTTTCCTGATCTCACACACACGTTTGCAAAGTTTTAATGCAGGAACACCTGGTGTTAGCTTTAGTGTATGCATCGACAACAGGAGCTCACAAACAGCCTACAGCAAAAAAACCCAAATAAATCCAGAAAAGCTAAAACATCCARCACCTGTCCACTTTTTAAGAAACTGAAGAAAAAACAAAATCGAGACACTCAAACCAATGGAGGTGAAGATTTCTTCTCAGTCGATGCCACTATGAAATTATGATTAAGCTCTTTGCGCTATGACAGCGGAAATTACAAGCATTACTGAGGAGRGGAGGAAGAGACAAGACTCTGGCATTTAAAATCACTGGCAACAACTTAACCCCTACGTAGTTTTAAAGCGCACTCCGCACGTTCGTTTCAGGTAACTAGAGGAGCACGGCTGTGAACCACACCGGCGGCTGTCCCCGCACCGACACGCGTCCTCCAGGGCGACAACCACCTCGAAGCGCTTCTTCAGGCGGCGGCCGGGGAGCGCGGCGGCCTCCCCGGCCGACCCCTCCTAGCTCCCCCCCTCCCCTTCCCGCGCTGGGGCCCCAGGGGCCGCCGCCCGCCAGCCCAGCCCGGCTGCCCGGGGCACAGGAGGGCCCCGGCCGGGCCCCTCACCGGAAGAAGGGGTCCTCCTCGAAGCAGCGCCCCAGGCCCCCGAACATGGCTGCGGCTCCCCGCCGGTGTGAGCGCCGCCAGCCCCGCCGGCCCCTCACGGCGGCACCCGCTTCCCCACGTGACACCTCCCAGCGCCGCCACTGGCCGCCGCGGCCGTGACGAGCCGAGCGGGGCGGGGCTCGGCGGGGGCCGCCGTTGCCGTGGCAACTGGCGCCGCCGCGCGGCCCCGCTCCAGAAGGTTCGGGCCGGGGCCCAGCGCAGGGCCCGGCAGGGAGCGGGGAGCAGCCCCACGCGTGGAGCCCCACGCTGCTCCTCGGGCTGCCTCTCCCGAGGCCCCGTGTTGCCCGGCGAGGCCGCGGGGTCTGGCCCGGCCCGGCTTGGGGGGGTGCAGGCCCCGGCGGGGAGCAGGCCCGGCCTTCACCCCAGCTCCTGTCAGGCGTTTGCGGGTCGGTGCTGTCGGCACGGCTCAGGCCGCTGCCCTGTCCTTAGCGATTTTAAAAATAATTGTATTTTTTCCAGTAGGTGGCAGTAAAATAAAGCGACCGTGTTGTGCGAGGTGGGCTGCATCCCCTTTCCCAGCGGCTGGAAACCAGGCTTTTGCCTGAGCGGGAGCCTTTGGCCCGGCAGTGACACCCCAGTGGCAAGCATCAACGGCCTGTGCTAAAAGCAGCCATAAATAGCTGTTCCAGTAAAATACAGCAATGAGGAAAAACTCAGGGTGGGATGGAGTAAGGATATTTGACCGCAGTTGCTGCTCTGGCTGCGGGTGGGCATCGCAGCCGTTCGTGGATCAGGATTACCTTTCACTCCACACCAGCTAAGCACTCACAAGGCATATCCAATTTCTGAGGCTTTATGGTAGTTGCCTGCTGGCCAGCAGTTCATTCTGTATTGCTTAACTGTACCGGCTTTGGGAGTGAGACTGGTTAGGATTACTGGTTAAACAGAAAGGGAAAAAGAGCTCTTTGTCTTCTTGGCAGGAAGAAGCAGTCCCGCGGCCAGCTGTAAAGGAGAAACCCCCTCAGCTAACCCTGTTGCTGGRCATGGTCATCGAAGGTTTCAGTAAAAGAATGGAGTGAATACATGGGGAGCATTACCTAGGTTTCCTGAGGAGCGGAGTGGTTGTGAACATGTAGGGGTGTGTGTAAGAACTGTGGTTATATATAAACTTACTTCTGAAGGAGGGCAGTTTGAAAGAACCAGAGGTATAGGAATCTCACCTTCATTCTTCATAAAATGGGAGAATTGTGGAGAGAAACGTTTTTGTGTTTGGAAAAATTCTCCTGGTCTAGATGGCAAAGTTTCTCAGAGCTGTGAGCCTGGGGGTTGTTTCCTTGCTTGCATCTCCTGTTGAGAGGCAGGTGAAGGCTCTTCCCTCCTCTCCTCACATCTCTTTCACTATCCCAGTTTTCAGGGGAAGTATAGAAAATGTGCCCCGGATAACCAGGTGGAATTAGAAAGCATCGGAGTATTTATATGGCAGTCATGAAAGTAGATTCTTCGTTCCACTAAGATCCATCATGCTGCAGAAGCAGCTCTGCTGGTATTTGGCCCAAAGTGGAAAACCGACATAAAAGATGAATGAACTGAGCCTGCAATATTTTTGAAAAATGTCTGTAATCGGGTGAGCATTGATTTTGCTGTCTACTGATGTAGACTTCTCTTTAGATCCTAGCAAGCGGTGATATTGCAGCCTTAAGATGCACTCCAAGTTTGAGCAGTTGTTACAGTGAAAACGTTTATACTGACTGACTGGTGGGCAGGGAAGCATGACAGAAAAAGGGCTACCCATTGATTATCCAGGTGAAGTCTGTGAACGGTTTGTACATTTCTGATGAAAGATTAGCAAATAAAACAAATCAGGTGGTAGTCATGGAAGTGAACTCTGCCGCTTTGGGGCTTTTTATAACGAAATCTTGTGCCAGTTATGATGTTATCAAAGAACTTTTTTATTGCTCAGAGAGAGAATTCAAGCTTTGTTTCAAACCGCACACAAAAACATTACAAACGTTGTAGTAATATCATCCTTTGCACTCTAGTTAGTCTTTCAATCCACAAATTTTAAAGCTTTTTAAAACTCCTCTGAAGCTAGAGTGTATTCATACTAGAAATATAATATGCAGTAGCTTTACCATAGTGATTAGGTCATATACAGTGCTCATTTATTAATTACTTGTCATTATGTTTTGATTAATAGACAGATGCCCTGGATCAATTTCTTTTTTGCTATTATAGAAGTTCATTAATATCCATGACATGGTATGCTAGAATGTTCACTTACTACTTGCTACAAACCAGCAAGGTGAGTTTTCTTTAACATAATTAGTGCATCAAATACAAAATCCTGCAAATTCTTATCCTCCTGCAGCTTTTCCTTCTCAAAATGTTTGTTTCAGTGTGGTTAACTTGTTTGCAGTCTTCTACCAAAACCTAACTAGGTATTTTTTTACAGTATTTATTTACAGTTTCTGAACACAGATACAAAACAGACTACAAGTTCAGTTAGTGCAGTGGAGCCCCTGTATGAATACAGCCATTACCTCTTCTGTACAATGATGAAACAGAAACGTGGAGCCTTCTAACGCCTGTTCAGAGTACATCAGGTCATCTACAGTTTGCTATTTAATTTTATGTGGACTCTGACTCCAAAAGATGAAATTTCTTTCCAAGTCAGAGCAGATCCAGAGCTGGATTACTGTACAGATAACTAAGCAATATGAGTTCTAGTTAATGTTAATTTTTCGGCTGCTAGTGGGAAGATGGGCCCCGTTAGAAGTGAGCTCATTATGAGAGGCTCACTAACACGATAAAGTCAGTACTCTATTTGCACAGAGTGATATCTCTAATTGCTCAGGCCTTCTTACGGTTTGTGTCTGCTTGAGTTAGATTTCTTTTGTGTAGATAAAAAGACTTCTGTAAGAAATCACCTCGGTGCTACAGCACTGTCAGTCTGGAGGGCATCTCCAATGAGATTAATGATGTCTGCCTTAATATAAGAAAACTTTGCATAAATGAGATTATGGTTTCTGCTGAAACCTGCCAACTCTTATTCATTTGCAGTAAATATTATCTTTAATTAAAAGTTTTAAGGTATCTTGTTCCTGAACTAATGAGATCTACAGTGATTTCCCTTAGGAATTAATTTACCTTCTTAATTCTTATTCATTTTGGTGATATGACTATTTAAATCTGATTCAGACTTCAGAGCTTTGTTGAACATATTCATCTAGAACAAAAGGTCATTTTGCCATATTGATGTTTTGTTGGTATTTATAATTCTCTGTTCTCTCTCGATTCCTAAGGCACGTGTTTAGGTTCCTGCCCCAAACATTTTCTGCTAACACTTCTGTTCATCCTAACTCTTCATGCTGAGTGGCTCTTTTCCACAGCTATTTCACTTTGGCTTATGTTTTCTGTTCCATCCAGAGTACAAATCAATTATAGTGACGCTGAAAAAAGAACCTGATTGTGAACAACTTATTCAGAATAGCACAGCTATGTAAAATATACTAAAATATGTGGAAAACATTTGGTGCAATTGCTCAGAAATACAGAAGTATTTCTGCCTTTACATCTGGGTAGTCATCAGCTACAGTTTCTCTGCAAGGATTATTTTTAACCAGTAGGGATGCTTAACACTTGGAGGTGAAAATTGCATTCCTGCATACATGTTTAAATAGGCAAAGTGCCAGCCAGCAACTGGTTTGTGAGAAGGAGAGCCAGAACCCATCTTAAGATTGTACACCAAAGGACAATATTGCTAGCGAGATTTTAAAATATGTAATTGTTATAACTAAATTACAAGGTTCCCTTGTTTTAAAAATAAATACATATCAAAATTTAAAAGTACCATTAAAAAGAAATACCCGGTTTGCATACACAAAGAAGACACCAAGAAAAAAAAAGAATAAATACTCCTTAGTTCATTAGCAGGAGACTTTTCTATTGAAATCTAATCTGAATCATGAGACATCCTCTCAGTCTCTGCATTGGTGCTTGAAGATGCCRGGTCTGACACTGATGAAACGTCAGCTGGTTTAAAAGCAGGGTAATTACCCTAGTGAAGTAAATGGAGCAAGACAGAAGTAAAACTATCTCTTGGTGTTAACCAGAGGTCTTTTTGTCCTTGTCTCTGATGAAATATAGAGTACCTCTTCAGAAGTATATTGTCAGCATTAAGTAGATAAGTTGAACCATATTTTATGTAAGAGGCAAACTGGGGAAGATTTAATTCCTGCTTTTTATAGGGAGAGATTTTTGTCTTTTACAGTTATTCCAAAATTTTCCATTTTCCCACCTGTTCTGGTTTTGGCTGGGGTAGAGTTAATTCTCTTCACAGTAGCTGGTATGGGGCTATGGTTTGGATTTGTGCTGGAAACAGTGTGGATAACACAGGGATGTCTTCATTACTGCTGAGCAGGGCTTACACAGAGTCAAGGCCTTTTCTGCTCCTCACCCCACCCCACCAGCGAGGAGGCTGGGGGGGCACAAGAAGCTGGGAGGGGACACAGCCGGGACAGCTGACCCCAACTGACCAAAGGGATATTCCACACCATATGGCGTCATGCTCAGCATATAGAGCTGGAGGAAGAAGAAGGAAGGTGGGACGTTCGGAGTGATGGCATTCGTCTTCCCAAGTCACCGTTACGCGTGATGGAGCCCTGCTTTCCTGGAGATGGCTGAACACCTGCCTGCCSATGGGAAGGAGTGAATGAATTCCTTGTTTTGCTTTGCTTGCATGTGCGGCTTCTGCCTTACCTATTGAACTGTCTTTATCTCAACCCAGGAGTTTTCTCACTTTTACCCTTCTGATTCTCTCCCCCATCTCACCGGGGGGAGTGAGCAAGCGGCTGGGTAGGGCTGAGTTGCCGGCTGGGGTTAAACCATGACACCACCCAAGAATTTGTGATAGAAAACATTTCTGTGTACACTCTGAGACTCTCTTTGGGCCCTGTATATAATCAGGAAATATCCTTAAAATCTACTCTTCTGTCTTTGAAGTTGATTTAAAAAAATGACTATTATACATAGACTGCACTAGAAACTCATGGCTGCAGGAGATTCCTAACCCTGTACTTGCACCACCGGCAGGTAAGAAACACGTTTTGTGGCATCAGCAGAGCGTGTGCTGGGACTAGCTATATATAGAAGAGTCACCGACTTCTACCAGTTGTTGATAACCTTCCATTTATAACTTACTCGCAGACCAACTTCCTCCCATCACACACAAATTAGAGGATTATCAATAATGTATGAACTAATAAATAATGCTTGCGTGCTGTTGTCAGGGCAACAAATATCATTTAGACTGCAAGAGAGATCCTCATGTTGTGTCGACGTATTTGAAGTCTTCCATATCTGTAAGGCTTCAGCAAAGTAGAAGAATGAGATTTTTTTGTGTTTCTTTGAGGCAGCTGAAAGAATTGGTGAAGTATATTCTGTTAGATTCACAGAAACATGAGAGATTGGCTCCCTTTTAAAAATCAATATTTTATATCATTTACTTATTTAATAGCTGTTTACAAAATACCAATRTAAGCAATGTAGGAATTGCCAGATTGGATTACCTGGTAAGTCTGCGTGGTGTCCAGTGTCTTATTTATGAGTTACCCAGGCTAGATGTTTCGTAAGAAAGTACTAGAAAGTGCACAAGAGCCGGGTGCGACACAGCCTGCCCTTGGCCTGTCGCATCGTTGTAACACCAACTCATTTCCAAGACCTGCAGGATAAGCTTTTGTTTCTTTCTAAAAGTATTCGGATGTTACTTTTCAAATCATCTATACAAGCAATAATCCATTTGAGAGTTTCTAAGTTTTTGGCTTTAATTACATCTTGTAGCAATGAATTCCCGAGTTAAATTTTCCATCAAGTGAAACAGCATTTCCTTTTAATCAGCCCTAATTTTGCGACCTTTCTCTCTATCTTCTGTTCTCGTTTTTGTTTAGCAGAGTGAAAACTGAGGCATATAAATATACATATTCTCATTCTTAAAAAAAACCCCAACATAACAAAAAAAACAGTCAAGACCTGGCCCCAGTGGGAGYGTTTATCATTGATTCCAGGATTTGATCCAAAAATAATATTTGTTTAAATGGGCTCCGTTGCCATCATGTACAGCAACTATTGATTTATAAAAACTTTGGCAGCACACGTTGAAGTATTAGGGAGCAGAGGGAGTTTTTTTCCTGAGTTACTTCAGTAATTTGCAGCTATCTCATTTTGCCATTCCCAATGGCCGAACGACGAAAAAATACACGTTGAAGATGCTGAAGATGGACAATCTTCCGTGAGATGACATATTTATTTCTTAAATCCTGGCAACTTCATCTGGCTAACAGCAATACGAGTGGGGGATGACAGACTCCTCTACAAACCTGTGCACCGGGAGAAGAGACCCTGTTCTACTGGGCTGCGCGTTGGGGGCATTTCTCTTACAACCAGAGACAGTAGCAAACTGCTGGCACAGGGAGTAAATGCAGCAAATGTATTCCTGGGGCAAAATCTTTATCAGGTTAGTGGTGAAGATTGCCAAAATCGAGCTCAGAATTTGGCCATGGCCTCAAGCTGTAAAATCAGACAAAGAAAAATGCAAAAGGTACAGCAACACACCCCCAGGACTATAAATCAGCTGGGCAGCGAGAGCTGCTTGATTTACCCAGTGCCTGCAAGAGCCAATTTCCATAGGAAACTAAAAAAAACAAGCTTTCCTGCTTCAGGTGGTTTGCACCAGGTGAAGCCAAATTTCTCCACTGTTTAAAATCTGTGACCACAGTGCGGACAGTACTGTGTTTGTTCAACTAATTTGAAAGGTCTTGCCTGCCTTAGGCTGTTTGTCTCTAAAACTAAAAATGACGCTTGCTAGTTGAGCAGGCATTATTAAAGCCATATTTAAATTAGTCCTGTAGAAAACAAGTATATTAAATGCACAAGTTATCACAAATCATGTTTATACAGCTCAGAAATGATCACAGTATATGACTAGTTTCAAAGGTAAGGCAAGAATTAATTGTCAGTTTTAATTGTCAAGAAGAGTTTTCACTGTTCACCTAAAGAAAAAAATCCCAGCTCTTACTACACAATTACTTTTTAATTACATTTGTTGCAGCCCCTAACTTCCAAAAGCGTAGAAAAATGTTTAACTCTGCCTAACTATTGAGAACCAGCACAGTATATTAAAAATAGGCCCTTTTCCTGAACTATTTTGGAAAAAAACGGTAACGGAGCACTCAGGGGCTCTGATCAGCTCTGCACTGTGCATTCCCATGTACTGCCGAGCAATGTCAGAAGCAAGGTTGAAGGTAATTTGAGAGGACTCGGACAATCAGTGCTCAATCCCCAGTCAGTTCTGTAAGGATCAGCAGTTACTATTTAAATTTAAAATGTATTGGCATACATGAGGTATCCTTACTTCTTACAGTTAAGTTCTTTTACAGGTAGGCTTAAAGGTGCAGTGCAATTTCCAGAGGCTCAAGTGCATTTTTAGTGGAAGTGGCCTTTTGACAGCGTTGTTACAAAGCTGATTACATTCCATCTGTAACGGCGGCCCAGCACAGAGTCTTTTGCAAAGGCAGTTTGTTGTAAATTGTTTGTAAATGTCAGATAAAAGCACGGTTCTGCTGCAAGCAACTAGAGGTAGACATGTAATAACATTACATTAATATTTTATTTAAATATATATTCCATTCACATAGTCGCCCAGCTCTGTAACTTGTATGAACGCTGAAATAAGACGACAATAATTTATAAAAAAATACTCTGAAATTCACTGAAAAGGTATCCAAAAATGCAATCSAACATTTTTACAAACGTTAGCTGTATTTTGTTTCCATTAATAATAATTAATGAGATTTGTTTATGTCTTCCTTTCAGAACCATAACGTGGAAATCCAGCCGCTGCCTCCAGCAGATGTGGAGACCTGCAGCGTCAGGGGAAGGTGCCCGTCCCTGCCACCATCTGCGGCGGCCAGCTCTGGAAACCAGCTGCGCTGGGGAGCGAGGGCCAGCACGGCCTCACAGCTGATTTTGCTGCCGAGGGAGGGGAAGAGCCCGCTTTTCCTTCCTATAAACTCTCCCAGGGACTGCACCACATAGACAGTAAATATTTGGAGCTTACCTTTTCGAGCGGTATTTTTTATTTGGAAAGATGTAGATTGTAAGGCAACAGAAACTATGAGAGAAACTGCCCTGTCTTGTTACCCAAACTCCAGCTCTGTTTAGGAAGTAAAAAGGCAAATTCAGACTACAAGCATCTCATTTCTCTGGCCTTTCTAGACAGCCACTGATGCTTGGTGCGACAACTGCTCTGGGACRGCAGAGACATCTAGTGGGAATGAGATTTTTACCGTGGCAGCTCAGCAGAGATGACACCTTTTAAACTACAGCCTTTTCAAAATAGTGCATTCAAAAAGGATGCCCAAGGGCCAAAAGGCTTCTCATATCATTCCTATCCCTGCAACCACGCAGCCCCAGTCTATACTGTATTTCTGAAGAAGCAAAATGATAGCCAAGTAGCGATTTTCATTTTCACCTGGGTTTAAATCATGGCATAACCATCTCCAGCTGATGAAGAGCACACCTTGATGGGGGAGAGCCCAGCTGGAAGTGAAGCACAGCTCAGCGCTGGTGTTAGCACTGAGCTCCCTCCTCCCCTCTCTGGGCTGAACTTCAACTCCTGCTTCCTTCCAGAAAGAGCAGACGTATCGTGTCACATCTCACCCCGGAGTGGCAATTCCAGAGTGACTCAGTGTCTAAGTCTTGCTCCCCAGCGTCACATAATCCAGCCCAGTCGCTGCTACTCTTTTTTCCTAGGTCTTAGCAAAGGAGGGAGACAAGGAGGGGAGGGAACAGTCGGGAAAAAAGAAATTAGGCAATGCTGCACTAAGAAGTCAAAACTACAAATGGTGAATGCTTTAAATTCTGGAGCAATGATACTTCTAGCATTGCTTTTTATTACTGCTGCAAGCTGAAGAGTCGCCGCAGCCCTGTGTCATATGTGGATTAAGTCATAGGTTCAAGCTGATCTCTCCTGAAACAGGTTTCTAGAGTTCAAGGATGTCCACTAAAAATAACTTCCTTCTTGTAACTTGACAAATGGAAAACTGTAATCATCGAGAAGGTTGGTTTTGGGTTACTGATGGAAAAATGGCCTTCGGGATCAGCCAGTCCTGCTCATATCAGAGCGACTGAAGCAGAAGTAGCAAAATTTGATCTCCTGGCTGGCAGTGTTTTCTTAGATACCATTATTTCAATAGCAAAAATCTTTCTAAAATGTAACAATAATAATTTAAATACTAAACACAGCTCCTTTTCAAGCAATTATCATAATAAAAAATAGCTGTGGAGATGGCTGGATGACTCAAGAAATCAGAAAGGGCTAGTGAGCATTTTACCTAGAAGTTATCAAATCAAAATCAGCCTGGTTTGATTTTAATTGATGGTGGCTGTTCAGCTGGCTAAGTGAAATGAGTTTGCTAATGTAATTTCTAGGGGTAGAGGTCTTTGCTGACTACCAGAAGTCTGAATGGCTCAAGTTACAGCATTATCTTTTCACTCCTACACACCATTCATCTGAGTCAGATTTAAGGAAGTTTGGCATTAGGAGGAACTTTGTGTTAGAGCTGATTGTATCAGAGACACCCCGTCACGAGTCCTGAATGACAAAACCATGTCACTGCTGTCTCTACCAATTGCAAAACACAGCTAAAGTCCTTTGTTTTAGTTGGATACCTAACAAACAGCAGTTTCTTTCCCTTTCTTTATCAGGAATCCATTCCCTTTCACCAGGAGCGCGGAGCAAAGTGGAAAATACAACAAAACTCCAAACTTTCCATATGCGAGAGTCCTAAATGCTAAATGCGAGAACATCAGAAGACCTTAGAAGCAAAGAAACTAAGAAAGTAGGATTATTGTCGAAAGGCGTCACTCTTTTTTGGATCAGGAGAAGCGTGGGTTGAGAGTCAGCAGTGCRTTTTTCCAGGTTAGTGGCGATTAATTTGTATGCATTGATATGGGTTTCATGTCCATGTTACGACATAGTTAATTAAATTTGTATCTGGCTGATTAGGTAACATATGCTATCTTTTCCTCAAGCAAAAAGGCCCCACACGTGGAATGGTGGGAGTGCACCTGTATTTGGATACAATCCATGTATAATGTGTCCAAGTCTTGTAAAATAATTTTAAGCAGTAAGTTTGTCAAAATTCTCCTTAGTTGTGCGTAGCTGGTTACAGAGTGAACTTTATTTCTGATGTTGCTGCCGTCTTCCATATTTCATTTCTGATACTCAAATATCTGCCTACCTTTGACAGGAGAATGAATAATTTATCACAGGATGCTATTCAAGTAAAAGCAAAATAATTTACACAACTTGAATCAAGAGTGCTGCAGTCTAAATATTTACGCTTACAACCCTACGACTGGCCTTATACAACCTTTATTTTACTCTACAGGAGCAAACGCAGTGGAACAGCATCTATTTTTGCTGAAGGTTTTCAGCTGTGGAACCAGCGACAGCAGGTTCTCGGCAAGGCAGAGCACTGATCCAGCGCCCCTTCGATAGGGCTCAGCTTCGCAAAGCGCTGAGCCTCCCTGCAAGTGAATCTTGCAAAAGGCCACTCACATCTCGATGATCAGTGTTTTGAATATTCAGCTTAGCTGTACCTGATGAGGGATCCACGGTAAGATTAAAACTCACTTGCAAGACACAACACCTGGCATTGCTGAGGTCACTAGTCAGCTCCATGTGAGCTCCCACCTCCCGGACGCACGCTGAGCATCACTGACTCGCGTTAGGCATCTTTAGAAATCCATATTGCATGAACTTGCAGGTTTGTAACAAGAAGAATAGTACATTTTCTCATTTGTAACAGATGGTATCTAGGCAAAAACTCCATCCTGACAATTCCTTCATCTCCCAACACCCATCACTTCATAAACTTCAAGTATGCATAATGAATGTTCATAGTAGGAATTGAGATAGGGTGGCAGAATATAGGGCCTAAAACAGAAAAAACCTTCTTCTTCAATGAACTGGCTCCACACAGCCAGACCCTGGAGCAATAAACAAGTTATGTATTTCATGAAAGCTACAGAGTTCTGAGTAATTATTTATTGGTTATTCTGATCACTAATCTGCAGCTGGAACTATAAAAATCAACTTTACAATGATTTGCTCCGTGTTTCAAATTATGTCTGGCATATTTCAGTACATATTTCTATTCAGTTCAGATTATCTAAATGCTATTTCCATTTTCTTTCCCCATCTTGCTCACAATTCTCCTCCAGCATGGACTTGGACAAATTTAGTTATTGATTGATAAGCAATAGTAGGTACACCCTATTATTACCACTAAGTCTTATTTACTTATAACAGACCAGTTTGTAGAATTTTTTAATATCCTATGGCGTTGCGAATTACATAAAAGGAATCATTCTGYATCCAATAAAAATACCAAAACTATCCAACATAACGTGTGAAAAAGAGGAATTTGCACCTGTACCTTACATGGAGATCAAATAGTTTTTATTTACTATGAAAGAAACACAGAAGGAGATTAGAAGACAGAACAATGACAAATATTTACCATTTGAAAATGCTGAAATGAAACAAGAGAAACAACTTTTTTTTCTCTTTTTGTTGCAGACAAGGTAGTCTTGAAACACAGATAGCCATTTTAATGCAGGACCAAGTAAAACTAACACTGCTCATGAAGAAAAAGTAAAAGTGTGTTAGAATGCAAATTCAATACATTTTCCTTCTACATCAGTGATCTAAAAAAACCAAGACAACCAAAGTACATTTCCAGAACCATCCTCCATTTTTTTTTTTTCACCCCAGATCTGAGAACAAGGAAAAGTAGCACTAAATGAATTTCTTCATTCACATGGGAAAGCTGAGGCAGGTAATTTCCAATGAGGTATGTCCAGAGGTGGGGGGTTTATTTTAGTTTTCTACTTATTTAATAGTTTTCTCACAGCTTTGCTAGATACCTCAGAAGAAATACTTTTGTATTTGGTTGATTTCTGGCATTTAGTTGGATGATGGTCAGATATTTTTGTAAGCATACTCAGGATACATTTGGTATGTTCAAATAGGACTAATCTTTTATTATTTTAAAGTCAAACCTGGACAAACGGAAGCTTCATAGACTGAAAACAGTCACTCTATACAGAAATAGGTATGCCATTAGTCTTGTTTGACAAAGGTCTGTACCCTTACACACAATAATATTTATATTATTTCCCATTAAGAGTTCATAGAAAGCTGCCTTTTCCAGATTATTGAACATTTTAATGTGCTTAAAATTGCTCAGAAAATAGTATTTCTTGAAACCTGCTGAAAACTTTACAAATTTGTTTAAAAGGGTAACATAACTTTTTCCTTACATCTCCTCCTGGATGCTCACAGCAGTGGGTAGATGTTCAAGGAAATGTAAAACATTTCTTTCCACTCAAGCCCACCAGAAGTGAGGAACCAGGCTAAGGCTGGAGCAGGCGGGTGAACGCATCAATTTAGAAGAGTCCCTCGGCAAGGAGACTGTCCACAGATGTTTGGGATTCAAAAGCTGCTGCCACAACGCAGAGCGGAAGGAAGACGAGATAACAGCGATATCATTTGCCCTGAATCCTCCTCCAGCTGCAGAAGATGTAATGGCCCAGGGTGGTATCGCTTGTACTAATGCTGTCTGAGCGCTGGTAAATCTGAACTTTGACAGTCTTATTTTTTCATTTATCTTTAAACTGCTACATGGTTATATATATTTTTTTGATTGGGAGGTCTAAAATTAAGTCTCCTTGGGCTGTCAGGTTTTTTGCACCCCAGAGGAATTCAGTACAAAAAAAGGAAATTGCACTGCTCTGATAGCCTTCCCATCTACTGTGGGTAACTCAGCGATACAAGTCACCAGCAATGAGTTCAGGAGCAAAACGGAGGATAGAACATTCTTGTTTATTCAGATGAAATATTTATTCTCTGTACAACTCATACTGAATATTAAAATCCCCTCAAAAGAGAAAAATAAAACAATTTAATGGTAGGATTTCTTAGCATTTGTGGAGAACTGGTATGTGATGGTCACAGCAGTTCGCTCAGGCCACCGGACTGCCCATCAGCCGTTCTTGCCGAAGAGCAATCAGCCTCTGAAACCACTTCTCTTCTGCTTCTGCCTTCTCAATAAACAGCTGAGAGACAAGGGGGAGAGGTAGAAAAGCCAGCCACAACTCATTAACTTCCTCTTTATTTGTTATAATCTGTTGAAATATGTATTGGCTATTTCAGTGCCCAAAGAAAAAGCCCAGCTGCATAGGGATGTTAAAATACAAAGGTGATATAAATACATTAGTAAAGGTAGAGACTTTAGTAATTGGAAAGCCAAGACATTCCAATTTCAGTCTCCTCCTGAAACAGCAAGTTTGTCATATTGTACAGGTCTTGATCTCTGTTAGCGATGTTCATTATACAGAACTTGCATTACTTTATTTACTGCAAGTAATTTTTAACTTGCTAATTCTTAAAAAACTCTACTGTAAGTACTCCTATTTCCAATTACAAGTGCTCACAAAGGAATTTGCGTAAGTTTAGCCACAATGATTTAAAATTATCTTAAGTTTGTCATGTATTTAAAGCTTTATGATTTGGCAAGGTGGGCAAGTTCTGGGTCTTCCACCAGGTTTCCCACTACACAAACCAAAAGCAATTTTTCCTGAATTTTTATTGAAGAGGAATTTTTATATTAACAGGATCTTAAATTCCCCTGCATTAAATTAGTACGCTAGTTTGTTATAAAATTTGTTTGTAACTAAAACTACATCACTGGTGAACAACTTCTTTTGTAATTATTCTCTGTTGGCTGATGCAAGGAGTGTGATCCTTTCTGAGCCAATGAGTGGCCCATTAGTTAATGGCCTTCAGACCACAGATTATTTGATGAGCAGCACAGCAAAATGGTTGTTAGGTCATGCGAACCTGCTCTCATTCAATGGGCTGTCTTGTTCTAAAGATAAAGTAAATACCGACACACTTACATTTGGATGTGCTAAAGAATTATCATCTTGGTATTTGATGGCAGTAGGGATATTGGCAGGTGGTGGTTCTTTTTCAGGAGCAGATGCATCAACAGTTCCCACTCCGACGGTTACAGGTTCGTACTGCAGTTCAGCAGGCTCTATTGACTAAAAAGAAAGAAATACATCTGAGTGTTTTATCCCCAAACTCCCAAACGTGGCAGTATCTTAAGCGAGCATTCAGCTTTCTTCCCATTGCAACGCGTGCCCACGAAAGGATCCTCATGCAAATACTTCTCAGCGTGCTTAGCAGGAACACGCTGGACATGGGCTAACGTCCAGACTAAACACATGAAGTGAAAAAAAAAGGTATTGCCAAAGGCAATGAGAGAGCTTGCAGAACCGTAGCATTGTGGTTTTGGATCACTTTCTGAAGAAGCCGCATGAACTTCTCGGAGAATTCTGAAAAGGCAAGAAATAGCATATTCTGGGGGGTTTGTTTCTGGGGGAAACAAACAGTGATAATTCAAAACACCTCCCCGTTACATGGAAAAACTGAACCAGCCTTTGCTTGCCTACTTCCAAAGACAAAAGCATCCAAGTTCCCTAGAAGACTTGGCAGCCAAAATGCAGGTAAAATTCTGAAACCTGGATGTCTCACATTAGGTTTTTGGAAAGCTGTCTGCAAACAATGCCGTTTTGTTTCAGGGAGTAAATATGGTCTTAAAGTCTAGCTTCAGTTAAGCAGAATTAAAAATACTGATCTCTACCTTTAATTACAATGTCAATGTCTGATTACTTTTGGCTTTCATTTCTTATGCTTTTCCTAAAAAAAATCTTCATGGCTTTATATGATTTTAAAAGAATTTTTAAAAATTGGAGTTGCTCAGCATAGGTAGGATATACTGTCAAAACAATTGATATCATTGAAATTCTTACACATTTAAATGTATTCTTCCTTGAACTCCACACCAAGAACATAGGAGAGTCGTCAGTGGGATTTAGGATTGTCAACATTGATGCTCTTTCATGGATGGAAACTGTATTAATAGCACAGCTTCCACCTGACTTTGAAAGGATTATGCACCAAGAAAGCATATTGAAAACTTACCTTTTTGACTTCTTTACTTGATCTGAACGTCTGTGGAACAAAGGAGTCACTTTCAATAGCTTCAATTTCTTTTACTCGTTTCACTTGCTCTACTAGGGTGGCTTGGTCTACAAAGAGAAGGTGTAATGTCAGCATACATTAGTGTAAGCCTATGATAAATGCCGTGTCTAAGCAATGCCTTGAATATATTTCACAACGGTACATACCAGAAAAAAAAACCTTGCGATGCAGCCCAAAATACTCTGTTACAAAGAAAAACTCTCTCCTTTAGTAAAAATAACAACAGTGAGTTGGCCATTATTGTTCAACGTATGATATCATTCAAGATGCTAACTTAAGAATTTGCTAGAGGTGTCCTCGCAGGATAACTGCTAGATTTATGGCATGAAGATTTCCTGGAGAAGTTAAAGATTCAGGGACAGTGCAGACAACTCAGTGGAGTACCATCTGTATGTAGCAGTAAAACTACTTCTGCTTGTAGGGAGGTGAATTTGGTTTCAGCTGCAGATGTTCAGAGAGATGTGCCATCATCTGTGTTCTTTTCATGACAAGCTATGTGATTAGTCTGGCATTAAGAGTTACATCATTAGGTGAATTTGACAAAAAAAAATCTTAGAATCTGGTAATAAAATATTCCTAACGTACACACTAAATATTGTGTGCTCATATGATTTGTAGGTGACAAATCAAATGAGCAAAATTGCTTCTTTATTGTACTGTGAGGTCTTACAGCGCACATATGTTTCAGAAGATATTTTTGAATCCCAGGTTGAGATTTTATTTTGACGAAGCGAATGCAGCTCCCAGTGACACGATGGTGAAGAAGAGCAGCTCCTGCCAACCTTGGTACGAGCTACACTAACCACCTAACTGGGGTGCTGTCAGGTAGTTCTTTCACTGCTCAACCAGACAAYCTTCTGGACAGATTAGACTGGTAGGAAACCAAGAGCATTCATAATGCAAGATATACTTCTTTTTAAAAATCAAACTACTGATGGATGATAGTGAAGTTTCATATTACAGCCACGTTGATCTAAGTTGCCAAAGGGATGGTCCAACTTCTCTCTCCCCAGTACCTCTTGTGCAGGCTGGTGTTACTCCTTTCGCCAAAAGTTGAGGGATTAAATCAACTCACTTGTCAGGTGAAAGCTCATACTTGTGCCACAGTCCAACAAACAGGATGTTGTCTCTGAAACTCAGATCTAACATGCGGCAACAACATCGTGCACAGGCTGATTCAGTACAAACTCTCTTCTAATTCAAATTTCTTTTTAAAAGCTTTTGTACTGGTAGGCTTGATGTCAGAGCAGGTATATCTGCACCAGCCAGAGTTCAGAGGCCAGCTACCTGCTAACGCTATCAGTAGAAACTCTTTTTCTAGATGGCTTGAAAGGAAAGTGCAACGACGTCTGCCCATGCCTCTGCAGGTCAGTTCTGCGTGGCTGAGTGATCTGGTACCGAGGAGGTGAGCTCATGAGTCACAGAATCATGGTGTCGAGCGACAAAGTAAAAAAGAGATTGCCAAAAAGATGAGGAAAAAGAAACTTAGGATAACCATGAAGTTTGATCGAAAATTTCATGAATACGCAAGAATACTTTAAACACTGTATGAAACACAAATTTAAATAAAAGAGCAATTGTAATTATATATTTGTAGTATATACATATGTACGTATAAAAGGTTAAATTTCTCGTTCTAAAGAAACCAAAGTATATTTAAAATGAGGAAAAGTGCTTGCAGACCAAAAGAGCTTGCAGAATTATTCAGAAATGCAGATGTACCAAATTCTTTCTCTGTATACAAAATTCTAAATCCAAATTCATGTGGATGCATACACACACACTGCAAAATACTTTCTCTTTTGCACAAGAAAAAACTAAATGTAGCTTACATCCTTCTGCAATGACTAACCACTGAAAACCCATTTGAGTCTATTAATGACAAGTAAATGGAGCTTCAGATGAGCAAATAAACTAACAGCAGCTCAGAAATACTTCTGGAATGGAGATGCCCACGCTAAATGAACCACCTCATTTTTTATCAACAGGTTGTACCACAGAACTGTTTTATTTTCAGTCCTGGGTAGTGTGGCTCATTCATTACAGTACATCTGACACAAAAGTATTTGCTTTACTGTCTGTTTCATTTTCTGCTTCTCCAGATTCACAGCTCAGTTAATCTTCCTCACTGACTTCTACGTCTAACTGCAGTGACAAGCAAATCTTGAATTCATTCTGCTAACTGCATGCTTTCGTTTACAATTTTAACCAATTTGTCTCCATCTTGTTTACTTATGAAAACCATTTGCTTTATACACAGCACACTGGGGCCAGCCTGAGATGGTCGAGGCACTGTGTCAGAGAGTAGTGGACAGTGTTTGCTGTGAGCAGCGTTTTAACACAGGTAAGGAAGACAGAAGATAGGAAGAGATGTAACTTTCAAGCAGCAATCAAGAACCTGCCCTGCTGCTTAAAAATTGTTTGGGAATATTGTTTAGTCTCTATGGATAGGATGAACAGAAAAATCAGGGACATGCTAACTATTTCTGCATATGTCGAATGTGCAGAAAGTCAAATACACCGACTGCTGAGTCTGGAAAACCGCTTACAGCACTCTGACTGCTTCAGGCAGTGAACTCCTACCCGACGTTTTAATAACTTCACTGAAGCCGAGCACGAGGATTGCACGGCTGCAGGAAACCCGCAGGGAGCAGTAGGCTAAGACCTCCCGGGGGAAGGAAGGCTGTCTGGATCGCAGAGATGCAGGGAGTCCTCGGCTGGAGAGAGGGTGATAACCGGGAGGGACATGGGCAGCGATGCGCTGGTTCCTTGCTCAGCCGGCCGTGCGCCCCTGGAAGGTTTTTGTGGAAGCCTGGGTAAAGCTTCAGCTTTGGCAAGGCTTAGGACAACAGCCGCGCTACAGCAAAGTGCACGAGTACATCTTTAAGCCTGATTCTTTTGAATTTAGAAGGCAAAAATCACTCGCTTACAATTAAGCTTTAATGTTTAAAAGTTCTGTTGCCTTGCTGCTAACGTCATCTTTTTTAAAAAAGATTCCTAAGGATCCCATAGGAAGTATAAAACAAATATACTAATGCCCTACTAGGGAGAGGGAATCATAATTCATCAAGCTCTTGGGTACATCTGGTCTGCAGGTAAATAAAGGAATGGTAAGTGTACCTGGTAGTCACAGTGTTAAAACTAGGTATCAGAGAAAGGCAGGTGAATGTAGATTTAAAACCAGTTGCTCAACTCTTATTTCACAAAACCTACAGTCAGTTCCCAGCCTGCTATAGTATCTTACATGAATCTTATACAAACCTATGGGAACGACAAATTATTAAGGGAGCAAAAATCACTAAATGTTTAGAATTACATCAGTGACATTAACTTGGGGAAAATGGACTGGAGGAAGCATAACCCATTAGCGCATTATTTTTTTGACAAACATTATTGGTAGATAAAACGACTTCCATATGTTGTTTGTCAGATGTCAGTAGAAAGGATATGTATTTCATAGTAAAATCAAAAATAATGGAGTCGGAAAGCTAAGAGGCTACAGACAAAAAAAAAAAAATCAATACTAACTCATTGCACAGCAAGTCTTTTTACCGTGTTACAGTGAAAAAAATAAACTAAATCATGTATTCGGGCTTGTTGAGGCCATTTTTTATAAAAAGGCGATTCTAGCAGCAGCCACAATTACCATTCATGTCACCAGCTCTTTCCCGCCGGCACTCGGCCGTGGCGGCACGGCACAGCGGCGTGGCTGGGGGAGCCCCGGGGTGCCGGGGCCGCGGGGTGCAGCCCGGCCCACCCCCGCAACCCCCCCGCACCCCCTCAGCGCACCGCCCGGGTTTAAAAACATCACTGTTTATGCCCCTTACCGTAAAATTCATCCTATGAGGAGAATATTTAGTTAACACAATTTTATAGTAATCTAAGGATTTTTGCCCCGGTTACCCCAGGCACGGAGGATTTAACTGGGAACGCTGTCCTTCAGAGACGATTCAGTATTTTACACTTCCCATCTGCATTTACATCTCTTTATATCTTCCCAGGTACCTATATATATACAGATACAGGCACATCTTCTACTGCTCCTATTTTCATATTGAATTAGTCTGTATTAGCAATAATTTGAAATGTCACTTTAGAAATAAAATGTGTATTAATCCTTTAGATGCAATCCAAAAATTTCACACGCACGCTAATTAGAAACACCAGAGAATCAGATAAAAGAAAAAGTAACTTGCCTGCAAGCTCTGCGTAAAATACTGCCACTTCTTTGCGTATTTCTAAAGACAAAACTGGTGATGAAGCCTGCTAAGAATTTAACACGCACTGAAACAGAAGCATTAAATGACTAACATATCTTGTGAATGACCCCTTAAATGAAAACATWTTTTAAATATTTCTTGTGTAATCTTTAGGTGTAAATTTGTACTGCTTACTGGATTCATTGCTAATCTATAATCCTGACCATGAAAATGAACCCATGCCTTTACCTAAAGAGTTTTCTTTCAAGCGGGTCTAACTTCAGAATCAAAGCAATGACATAATAAACCTAAAATGTTCCTCAGAATATGTGTTTCTTCATAATTTGCTAATTATATTTAAAGGGATATAGCTGGTTAATTTAGCTGACCCATTTAAAATGTAATACATTGGAAGTAATATGCCTTGAAATACTTAGAGAAAAAAGTTGCTATTTTTTCTGCTCTTTTGTTTATGAGTTGAGGATTAAAAGAAGAAAACACAAATAGATACCAGACTAAACAAACCACCTAAAGACGAAAATATTTTCCCCTTCATCCCCTTTTATTTAGGGTTAGCTTAGGTGATGCTGTATAATTTTTACACAACTGTATATATACAACTGTATGGATACAGTAACAACTGCATTATAGAACTGGATGTTTGTTCAACAGAACTGTGGTTTTTCACATGCCCGGTGCTTTTTAATTGCTTCCTATTTTTCCTTAAGCTGCGCAAACCGATATATTCAAAGAAAAATGAAGTTTTCATCTAGACAATTTGCAGCGGAAGAGACAAAAAACTACCCGGCTTTGAGACGTACGGTCTTCTACAGTGCATTGCACTGAAATATTTATATTAAACAAAATGAAAGCATTAGGAGGAGGAGGGAAAATCCAACAGGAGCAGGATGGGTGGAATTCACTTCGGTTTTGTCACCTCTAGACTTCACAAAACTTGGAGCTCTGTTTTTGAGGGGTTTTTTCCCCCCTCAAATCTTTTCTCTGCACAGGAGACAATTAGCAACAGCTAACGGGGGCTGTCCCCGAGACGGCCGCGCACACCTGAGCCTGCAGGTATTTGCAGAGCGTGCCCTCGAGTCCTCACGCCCTTCCCAGTGTCCGAGCGCCGACGTCCCAGGATGCCCGGCAGCGCCGCGTGGAGCGCCTCGCTGGTGCCCTCGACAGCCGTCTCGGGGCTGGCCACCCCAAAGGCGAGACCTCCTGCGCCAGCCAGCCCGCCACGATCATTTTACAGAAAACCGGAGCAAATCAGCCAAGAAAGGAACTCCTCCCGCAAGCTTTTGTGTTAACGCAATGTTCCCCCCTCACCCCAAGTGCCTCCTCCACCTGCCCGGCTTGAGTCGGGCGAGACCCTGGGAGGCGGTGGCAGCCCCCCGGGGATGAAGGCCACCTCAGCCCTGCTTTCCGACCCGGGGAGTCTGGCAGCCCGGCGAGCAGCCCGGCCTCCGCAGGGCCAGCCGTTAGAGGGAGGCACCGCCACGCGCAACGCCGGCCGCGTCCCCGCCTTTGTCTGAGGCGTTCGGAAAAATCGTGGATGACGAGCCCCGAAAATGCTGCGAGCCGAGCATCCCTGCCGGGGCGACCGCCGACGCGCAGCCGAAGGGGAATTTGGGATTAGTTTCACAACTACCTCTTCCCTCTAACAACTTTAAGTCATGATAAAAACCGCTTGACGCCACTAACGTTTCCAGATCCCCTCAGCTGTGTCAAAGCCCCGTTTCAACACTTGGCCACACTATTTCCTAGCTGTTGAGATTTCCAAAGAAAGAACTTTTTCCAGCCAAAGTCGCAGAAACAATAAAACATACTCCAAAATGAGCAACTGTGGCCAGAGAAAGTTTTTATTGTTAATTTGTATTCTTTGAACTTAATTGTAAGTACTCTGGTACTACAATTACAATGTATTAAAATAGCATGTTGTAAGTACTCTAGTACTTACTAGAGAGAGTACTAGAGAGAGTACCAGAGTACTTACAACTTGCTATTTTAATGCATCGTAATTATAACCTAGCTTTCGCTGTATTTTAAAACAAGTCTGGACACTAATAGCTTTTTCTTTAAAAAGAATGGAAATATTGGGTACAAAATCAAGCAGAAGACACGATGGGAAACTTTAGCAATTGGGTTCTGAATTTAAGAATCTTTAATTTAAGCAATTTAAGAACATTTGGATTTCTGCCCTAGCCACGCACTTAACCTGCATGCAGGTTACCTTCACCGTTGCGCTTTTCACACGCGTGCTAGTTCCTACATTCACTCACATTTTGAGGCATTTTGGGGTATTTTTGAAAATATTCTGGGAAAAAGTCAAACTCAGCTAATAAAGTGGTAGGAAACAGCCCTAATATGCTTAGAATTGCTGGATATTTTCCTTCTCTTAGGGAGAGGGGAGCAAGAGAAACTGCGGCCGGGGACGACGGCGCAGGCTCGGGGGCCGGCGAGCTGGCTGGCCGCCTGCCGGCCGCCCCCCACCAGCCCAGAACCGCAGGCCAGCAGCCCGTTGGGAGAGCCGGCGCAGCCGGTGCAGGGCACACCGCATTTGTCACTGTGGCTAATATCAGAGATACGCCGCTCTTTTTTCTCTGCACACAAAAGCAAGATATGTAATTCAATGCTCAATTTACCCTTGTCTCGTAGGAGATTTTTCCCCGCTAATTGATAGAAATTAAGCCATTAATCAAGCCACTAGCCATCATTCAAACCAGGGAAGATGAATACAAACTTTCATCATAACCACCTTCCCCATTTTAGTGTTCATTAGCATTAATTTTTAATGCAATTATGCTATTCTTTTACGCTGAGCTCATAAATTACTGCTCTTTTGTTGCTCGCTGGCCTTGTAAAATCCAAGGTAATGCTTTGTGCTCTGATCTTAAAGGCAATTACTGGGTTCTTCTATCTTTTATACATCTCTATCCTAAATAACCTCTGTATTGTATGTACAAACTAACGAGTGTATATATTACATATACGTATAATATATAACAATTTGTCTATGTTGAACCTATACAGGTATCTATTATACACCTTCAGATAAATAAAAGTATTGCTGCGTCTAGCCGCCCCCCACTAGATGCAGTGATCTCACTGTACAGAAACAACAGAGCCAAAGTCCTTCCACAGTAAAACGTTATTGTACGCTGGATGTACAGAAAAAACTTGCTGTGCTATAGACTGGGGTGGAAATAGGATTAGCAGCTGAACTCGGGCCGTGGATGAGGCACGCTGTAAGACACGTAGGACAGCAGGGCTGACGCTTTGCAGGTGTTCAGGCTTTTGCATGGACCTTTCTTTGTTTACGCTTCAAAAAGTGATGCTGAAAGTGAAGACGGGCAATCGCACGTGCCCAGGGATTTTTTTTTTTTTTTTTTTTTCTTTTGCGTGTTATAGTGTGCAGTATCATCCTCAGAGTCTTTCCAAGATACGGTATTTAATGTGTGTATTTTAACAGTTCCACAGCATCACACACTGACACACGCTGCCACTGTGATGCTCAGTGTCAGTAACAGTCACTTCCATGCTTTTATTCCAGTCCATATATTGATTCTCAGTAACACATCAGGGGAAATGCACAGGAGCTACAACCACCTCTGGTTGCCCTCAAACACTGAATACAATTTAAGTGGCTAAAGGAAAAACGACATGTAGATTAGCAAACTGTTGTCTGTTTGTTTTTAATTATTTTTCCGCCTCTTTCCTGGGCCAGGCCGTTAGCTGGTACATGAAATAATGCCATTCACACCAGCTAAACATCTGTCTAGCACCAATAAAATATGATACGTGTATTTAAAATCCCATTTCATCTAGGCCTCAGCCAGCATAAACAGGACAATTCTCAGTTAAGACTCGTGCTTATTCCATAGATTCTCTCTGGTCTCTCAGATAAATACCCATCGGACACGCGGCAAGTACACACGCAGCGTTGGCAAGGCCACCGAGACCAACAAACCCCCATTTTTTAACAGAAAATAAAAGATTCCACAGAAGGGACTGTGGTTTAAGCAAATGGATACAATTTCTGTTAAATTTAACCAAAGGAACAGTCTCCCCTAGCTTCACAGGCTCCTTAATTCRTCCCTTTGTTCTGGTGAACACGGACACGGGCTCCACACCGAGATGCTCTAACTTGCTTCTTCCCGATGCAGGCAGCCAGCAAAGCACTGAACGGTCTCGGTGCTGGCACCAACGCTGCCCAAAACAGCGTGGGCAGCAAACCACATATATTCCAGTAGAGCCTTCAATACGACGCTCTTTGCACGTACTTTCTCACTTTGAGGTAGGTAGCGCAGCGGCACGGGTGTGAGTATGGATGTGGCTGTCATATGTAAACTGCAGCCAGCCGAATAAATGGATGTATTTTGCAATTTAGACTCTCTCCCTTATCCCCCGTCTATCAATCTGCCTCCGACGGAGCTTGTAACACTACAAATCCCGAAACAGTTTTCAGAGACTCACTTCTTAAAAAATAACAACCCTCAAAGCAAACCCGACCCAAACCAGAGGCGGGCTGTTTCCACAACGGGAATCCTGCCACCCAGGCCGGTTACCTTGGCCTACGATGATACACCAATCCCAAACGATTTTCTAGCCAAAAACATTCCTATTTTTTTTCTCCCACGTGTGCTAGAAAATGAAATATGAGATACCAAAACTACGTTAGCCAAAGTTTTTGAGAGGTCTTGCAGAGCCCATTTGCAAAAGATTATCTTAAATCCGTACTGGTGACCCCGTTAGGCCATTGCTAAAGACTTCTTTTTTATATATAGATCATATGTTGCGCTGGTAACAATACTTTTAGTGAAGATTGCCTAGCCCATCCTGCTATAAGATCCTGCTTTGAGTCGCTTGTGAGTTTGTCAAACCTGAAATGTTTTGGGTTAAAGTCTTCTGTGCTCGTATCTACCCCACGCTTAATGTTTTGCAGAAGATTTCGGTCCAGCTGGTCCAGCCACTTATGAAGACACAGCGAAACGGCATGGATTTGCTTATTATCGGCAAACTTGACTTCTAAAAATTCAGTTACTGCTTTTGCCCTCCTAGTCAAAATCCACCTTCATTTCGTCAAACCATAATACTTGGAAATGGTCCTGTTTGCTCCCGCTTTACCAAGATTTCTCATTTTTCAGCCCCAAAAGACTGGAGATAGGCTCAATGTACGCAACGTTGCATGGTTTGTTATGTCCAACGCGTATCTACAAGCTTAAAAACCCCCAACTTTATTTTAAATGCTGCTGCTCCAGATGATGGTGAAGAAAGTTTAACAGAGCCGGGCGGCTGTTTCTCTGGAGCTCTCTGCCGCTCCTGAAGTGGGGATGAAACCACAGCAAGTGGGAGTGAAAAAGCCAGGAGGGAACAGGCGTGCTGCAGAGACAGGAAAATGCACGGCAAAGGAGATCGGGGTGGAGGGAGAGCTGGTAACCTTAATTGCAGTTAATGTGCCCTGAAGAATTGCATCCGATACCGGACTTCTCCTCCATCTCACGGGAAGAATTGCAGCTCAGCCATTAACCACCCTGCCCGTTTTCTGCRGGAAATACGGGGGTCTGACCAGGCTGACGTACCGAAGAAATCACGTACGGCACCTGAAGTAAACGGGAGCTGGGTTTGGGTACACAAAATGCAAAATTAAGTATGCCGAAGACAATGTTCTGCTTTTAAAGTTCTCCAAGGTTGAAACCCTGTTATACTTCTGACTCTGCTCTCTTCTTAAAAACCCAGAATTAGTAATACTCACTCACCTCACCGGGCTGTTGTGAGGATAAAAGCATTAATGTTGGTGACACGTTCAGATCCCGTAGTGATGAGCCCCCTGAACAGCCCGTGAAGAAATTCATAATGYTGCTTTTAAGATGAGGTTTGAATAGCTACAGTCAAAGGCAGTAAGATCGGCATATTGAACAATGAGAATATAAAAGAATTGATAGTTCCTATTAACTGAAGACTGTCCAAAATGAAACAACACTGACTGAGGCAGAGACCCTGCAGAAAATTTGCAATTACGCACTTAAAAGTCATAATGCTTGATTCTGGTTTTTTCCTTAATTTCCAAGCGTTTCGTTTGTTTTAACGCAGAGGTGCGGTTTTGGTGTGTGCGTGCATGAACGTACATACGCGTCTGCACACACACACACACACACAAACGCGCCTTCTTCCAGACGCAGCTCAGACTAGGGCCACGGAGATAAAGGCACGGGCTCCAACCTCTCCGCTAACAAGTACATTGCTAAACAAGATGCCAAAATAAAAAAAGAGTAAGAAGGGATTTCACATTTGGTTAGCCTTCCTTTTTATATTCTTTAAGAATATTTCTCTGCTCCAAACCTCTAATTTAGTTAATCCCATTCACCCACTTCGAGGACGGAGCCTTCCCGGGACACAAACAATCTTTTTTTCCTTTGTGTCCTTCCTTTTTCCATGGCAGACAACGTTACCAAGTCAGTAGGACCCCACATACCACCAGCCCGCCTAGGTATTGAAGTAGGGTCCGTTTACCCCACATGCACCATTCATTAGCACTGAGCTATATTTAAGTGTAACTGGAGAAGCATGGGGAGGGATGCTGGCTAACTGGGATGGGCTGGAGGCAAATCAAAGACTAAAAAAAASAGGGGAAAAAACCTTTTCTTACCATTGTTATTGGAGGAAACAATTATAATACATTCCTACTCTGGGGAGTATGTGTAGTGAAGTAATTTTCCCCATGTCCCAGCACATGGAGCCCCTGAAGGCCTCTTTCCCAACGGAAAAAGGCCTTGGTACTGATCGAGACGGGGTAAAGCGTCCCTCCAGCTTTCTGTTGCTGTTGGCACGAGTACTTTAAGCCAGACTCAGTCCAAGAAAACCTAAAACCTGAATGGCTGGCTGTACTATTCCATTTTTTGTTTTGTTTTTAATGAGCGTAACTCTTCAAAAGGAGGGCGTGCGGTCGGTTATTTCGGCAAGGGGTTTCATCGGCGGCTGGTCCCTACCCAGCCCTTGTCCAGGGAAGCCCCGGCACCGGCCATCTACCCAACTCCTGCAGTTCTGGAGCTCGGGACAGGAGTAAACGTCAGACCTACGGACGAGGCTCAGCCTGTCGCTTCTTTGCACAGGGCTCATGGCGGCTGTACGAGCAACCCGGCTCCTCAGGACACGCCAGGCACTCTACTTAGGGTTTATTTGCCCTTTGCTGTAGAGTTTTACTTGTTTCTGTCGCATCTGTTGGCTTCCTTTGTTTTTCACACATTTCTCACATTTCAAAAATAGCATTCAATTCATCCTCACTCTTGTAAAAATTATTTTCCCCATATATTAAATATATTTTTGTTTAAATCGAAAAAGAACCTGATGATTTGGAGACAAATACAAAGTGGTGTTTCATTGCTGGAAGGAGCCTACGCATGATGTGGTTTTACTCTCAAAATGTAGATCTGGGAATTTTGCCATGTTAAATTATAGGAACACAGGCCCAGGAATGGGGTAATACCTTAATGCTTCAACGTGAAGGAAAGAAAACATAACTCAATTAAAATATATACTTCGGGGATTTTTCTGACACTCTATATACTTGGGAAAGCTGCCACCTACCCTGACCTTTCTGTTATAATTAAGTATGTCATCTTAAATATCATTAATTTAGCCTGTATTTCACTCATCCTACATGCTTACCCAGTGTCTGGATTTTTTCTTTGACTTTAATAACCTATCTTTTTCCAGTGAAGAAAAATACTTAAATAAAATGAATGACAACTTTCTTGCAATTACTTTGGAGAACAGCAATATAGACTTGAAATTAGTAACTAGCAAATATTTAGATGCTTGATGCTTTGAACGTATGTATTTCTTTTAAATTCAGCGTGATGACTTACACATGAACTTAGAGGAAATGCATATGTTTCTGTGGGATTGTAGTCTAAATCAAAAAGACAAGGCTCTTCTGACTGCAAATAATTAATTCATCTAAAGTCCACAGAGCCACTTCTCATTTACATCGAGCAATGTATTCAATTACTCCTCCTTACATTTTAACGTAAAATTAGACTACAGTTACGGTATCCTTACTGATACCTCTGACTATTCCTGCTTTTTAACTCTCTGTTTCGTAATGTTTCATTACGAAGCGTGTTCCTTATAACTAAATGGCTAAAATAGCTAAGTGATCTTCAATGACACACAACTTTTGAGAAGTATCCCTTTAACGCAGGGATAATTGTTCCACTGTAGTTTTTCAGAAAGCCTCGCAAACATCAGGAGACAGCACAGCACGGCGCGCACAGGACCGGAGCGGGAATCGCCTGGATGCGTTTCCATCACGCTGTATCGACACAGAAAGAGAGTGAAAGCAGCTGTTTGTACACTAATGATGCGTATAGTCCAATAAGCACGCGAGGGATTATATAGCATGCACATATTTAAGTTAAAATAATCTTTTTTTTTTTTTTTTTTTTTTTAATGGAGCAGGTTGAATGCTTATTCAGGGATGCCAGGCTGCCGGGGCAGGGCGAGCCTCACGCATCCGCAGACACGCAGCATCTCCTCAAGCCCTCGCCTGCCGACTGTCCTCTTCTTGTTTCAGTAGCCTTCAAATATGGACCATAATCATTTATAGTTCACGAGGCAACGATTTTCAAAATCTCAGAGTTCGCTAATCATGCACTGATCCCCAGAATGTGGTGGTACAGACAGATCAAAACCTGTATCTCGGGCAAGCTGGGGTGGCAGCAGCTACACTATAGCTACAGCTTTTGAGAAGAGAAAAAGCATACTAAGATTAAAATAAGACATCACAAGTTTTGCCCATTATAAAGACGTGTTAAGTGGAAGAGAAACCCTCTCCCCAAAAATCCACTCAGCATTTAAAAGGCTGTCTACCTTTTACTTAGAAATAGCTTTGCTTTAGATTTTCACAACTTACAACCCACAAAAGCATCTATACTATTTAATAATTTTCCAGCTGGTAAACTGACTTCTTGATTTCTTTATTTGCTTCTAACGCAATGGGAGCACCGCTCCAGTTTTTAGGTTCTCAGTTTGCATCGCAGACGCAAACAATACAGCTAACAGCTCTAGGAAACGGTCACTCCTGCTAGAAGCCAGAAAGCAGAGTCTTCACCTACAAAACCTGTTTATACAAACCACTGTAAACCACACCAGGGCTTGCCACGGGACAGCACGACACGAGTTTGCTGAGTCTCTGCCACCACCACCAGAGCTGTCCCCCACGCCTCCGACTTCATCGCTCCACAAGAGACCCCAAAAGAGGGTTATTTTGTGTCTAGAGCCACTGTGGAAGCTCCGGTCAACTATAAACACACCAAAACACTATGAAACCGTTTCTGGCGGTGATGGTGTAATAGTTTTTGACTGAATTGACCGTTCCCTGACAATACGCGACTCAGCCTTGCAAATGCATCAACTCTGTAATGAGGAGCTATTAAGTCTATTGATTTTCTGATTTCAATTGATAGCTAACAGGCCAAAGCTACACATCAATATTTGCGTAACTAATACCCAAGAGCTAACAATTTTGACAAATGAAAACCTCAATAGACCAAACAGTGCAAATTAATGGAAATTTAAAGACCAAACCTCAGAATTTGAGTGAAATATTTAATGAATGGATAAATATGCCTCGTATTTCTGGAGAATTCTGGTTTTTTTATATGGGGGAAATAAGTAAATATATAGAAGCTCCCAGAGGGATGCTCTCTTCTTGGTATCCTAAACTGGGGAATTCTGCAATACAGAACAGCAAACTCAAGATGTCAGCTCCTAAAAATAGACTGTTTCAAAATGAATAACTGAAAATGGAATAATTTTTGAATAATTTGCTAAATGAGAAAAAATACATGCACGTTGCAATGGCACAAACACATCTCCAGATTGCACATTTCTGTATATCGTTACTATCACAACTGGAAACCAACGTCTCACAATCCCCCCTACCCTTGAGCTTTCTTCTGGTTTTGGGGTTTTCTAAATAAAGTTGGAATATCAAAGAGAAGCAGTAAAAATATAGCTTCCTCCTAAGCAGGATAAATTTTCTCTTTTTTTTTTTTTCTTTTTAATAGGCAAAATGAATGCCTAAGGTAGAGGAGGAGATGACGATCACACGGGTAATGCGTGCGGCGTCCGCGTGTCCAGCCACCCTCTTCCAGAGCAGCTCTTCACCTATGAGCAAACTGGAAGGCTTCTCTCTCCCTTCCATTTTCTTTGGACAAAATAAATCCAGTGCCATCAACTGCTGCCCATAACCTGTATTTTCTACATCTCTGACCATTCTCCTCGTGCTCCATCTTTGCTGCCTGGGATTACTCAAGAGGTTTGTAAGAGGACCGAAAATCAGATCTTTTAACTTTCCAAGACGAGAACTCCCGTCCCTTTGCTGCCCGCCCGGGCAATTTCTCCTGCTCCTCGTTCCATACACYGCTGTTTATTTTCCCTTTCAGAAGCAGCTTTTCAATACGTAGCTATAAATTTTTTTTTTAAATGACTGAAGTCAGATAACTAATTACGTGATTGCTTTACAATCCCATTACCTTAACTGATGCTTGTCTCAGACTTATCCTTTAGCACAAATAAAGGCCATAAAGACGACAGTAAAATACACAACATTAATGAAGTACAGAAGCCATTTTGGGTTTTCATCTCTCTTAAATTTTGAAGACAATTTCAAGACTTTTAATTTTTAAAAAAAGTCATAAATTGCCCTGTGAGAGAGACCGTAAGTTTATCTGCAGTTTCACTTTTAGAATATAAGTAGTTACAACCTGAATATTTTATGGTCTTCTGCAATTGTATGAGCGTGCCCCACCTCAAACACCTTTTCAAAGACAGCAACGAAACAGAACTAAGGTGCCAATTTTTCATCTAAAAATATGTCTTTGAAAGGATTTGAAATCAAATTTTTTTTAACATGATGCTGATGAAATGCACTGACTTACGGTACATACCCAGGAAGGGAAAATAACTTTCTGTTTGTCAGTCGGGGTTGTAGCTTTGCACCAGCACCATCCTCTCACGGAGGGAGAACCTGCTTAGCGCTTTACCTGCGTGGAGATCTTTACAGGTGTAAAGGTAAAACTTTAATTACACCTGCTCTATTTCCTAAAATAAAATGACTCAAATACCAGCTTCAAAATTATTTTAATATTTACGCACATCTTGTTGATGTTGTATCTCTCCTTAAAGGATCCCATGTATTAATGTGCTTCATTCCAGGAGAAAATGTACCTGATTTTTTCCCTTCATAAAAAGTGCAGGAAAAGAGACAAATGCTGCTTTGTATTTTAATATAGAGGCGAAGCAAGACATTTCCACACATGATATAAAGGAAGTTATTATTTTTAATCTACTTTTCCTTCAATTTCCTTACGATTTCCCTGTAACCATCCGCAGGCTTTGTGCATTGCTTCTCTGCTCCATGGATTTTCAGCTAATGCGTGAAACAAAGCCAAATTTTAGACTATTCATATGCAAACGGAAGGATTAAAATAAAACATTCTTCTTTCCAGGTGAAGTACGCGTGTTCCTAACACTGAACAAGAGCAGCGATATTTCAAGCGGCACCCGTTCACTCCACAAAGTGCCGCTGGCTCAAAGCAAATACAGGCAAGACCGACAGTAGGAGCTGGGCATATGTTACACCACCAATACCCCTGTTTCCATCTTCTTCTAGCATCGAACTGCAATCGCGTAAATTATATCTTTTTCTTAAGAGGCCACGGTGTTATTTGAAATCCTATCATCTCAGGAATCGTGAGTTTAAAGAACAGCTTGCTAAACCTCAGCATTCACCCAAATTACGCCTTGTTTTTAAGCTGCCTGCACCCACAGCTTCATCCCCAGGAACCCTATTTCCATAGACAGCGACTCTGGCTCCCACGGATCAGAAACCCTGTCCCTGCAGGTCCATGTGCCCGTGCACCAACAGAGGCAAGCAATTTAGGAAACACGATCCCAGCCCCGCATTCACCATGCAACACTGGCGAACACTAAAACATACCACATTTACGGTAAAAAATTCATGGTTTCTTGCCATTTTCTTTGCCATTTCTGTAATCACTGAGGATACACTTTTTAATTTGAGAGAGAGATTTGCAGGTTGAACATCTTGCTGATGGTCAGATCACTTCATATTAATTTAAGTAAATCTAATAAAAGGAAATAGATTTTTTTTAAGTTTTCCTCCAAAACTTAGTTCTGCAGAGTGCAAGTATGCATTAAAAACATTATCTGGAAGAGCCCATCTTCTGCATGCATGAATCACAGCAAGCATTCAGGAAGCCTTTACAGTCACAGGCTATTTCATATCAACACAACCCTATTTTCTGCTCATGAAATTTCCATCCTGGCTCACATTTTTTACATAAACCCAGACAGCAAGTGGGTAAAAGGCATCCAAGACATTTTGAGGACAGATTGGCCATCTCGCGAAGGAGCTCACTGCAGCACATAATGTTTCCTAGTGGGAGATGCCGGGGACCTTTCTTGATCAATAGAGCCCTATATAGCACACTTCTCATTTTTACAACACCTAAACTGGAAAACAGCATTTAATGGCTTGTGTAGGTTTCCTGACAAACGGCCACTCCATCTATTGTATTTGCTTTATTCCCTTTAGAACTTCATCTTCAAAACCGTATTTTACACAGACAACCTGCAGCCGGAAATCCAGTAAACAAAATTTGAAAAACACAATACAAACGGCAACCTTAGAAAAGCACGCAAACACCCAGGTGCACAAGCGCAGGCTTGCTCCAGCAAACATGTCATTTTTGCAACATGTAATATTTTAAGTTCAGTTTTCTCTTCCCCACTTATTCCCCCCTCCAAGAAACCTCAGTCCTTGCAAGAATTTGATGCGTGTGATAAACCAGTCAGGTTCCAATGGTGATTTCATGGCATTAGATGAATGCACACTGCCCCTAATAATCTTTGTCTAATTAAATCTCAGTGGCAACATTCCTAATGGCTCCAAATTTTGCTTGATTGCGAATAACCAGGCTTGCTCAGCCCGTCAACAGGTGGAGATGCCACTTGAGGTGCCCTGGGGTGGACATGGTCCTTTCCCGTCCCACCGCCCCCGGGGCAGAGCTCGGGGAAGTTCACTGGCACCCCCACCCCACGGGCACCCCCGCCCCACGGGCACCCCACCAGCCCAGCCTACTCGCCTCAGCAAGAATTGACTGAAATGTTCTTAAAATAACGATATGAAAAATCAATCTGTCCTGGTTTTTTTCCTAAAACCCTCATACTGTTCTTTTTACAGTTTATGCTTAAAGCATTTTAAAAAACTACAAATATTGCTTTTTAGGGCTTTAAGGGCAGCTGGCCTAGGGCTGCATCCTTACCTGGGCTTAGGCTGTGAATTTAACCAATCTTTAAGCTGAACACATTTTTGTGCTGTTCACTTTGCCACTGTTCCAGCCCTGCAACCAACAAGTGACTATTTCTTGATAAAGGGATATTTTTACCCAAAACACTGCGTATCCTTTGCAAGTTAGCAATGCTGAACAGCCAAAAATCTCCTTCCTTCTATGTGTCCTTACCGTGTGTCCCCCTGCCCTTCCYCTCCTGGCACAGGCACCTCTGCTTCTGAAAGACGCCCGTTATATTGCCATAGCCAAATGGAATATAATTTCCCGCGTCTTTAACTTACCAGATCACTGATGATTTGAAACTTTATTAATGTCAACTTTGGATTTAAATGCTGTCACACAACATACATGATGCCCTTCGTGTAAAACTCAAGTCTGATTTTACCGGTGGGACTTGGCTCTGTCCTTTTAAATGCCTGACCTGAAACCTCGGCTCTGCTAGAGACATCCATAGGCAATTTCCCTCTTTATTTATTCCGTTTATTCCCCCTGTATTTTTTCAGTGCTTCAGGTTACACATTAGCTCAGAGGAGCATTACAGTAGCAGTACCAAGTTTTCTCTAAATCATTTCTTTCCGCACCAGCTGAAGAATGGTGATATTTTCAAAATCTTTTACAGCACAGCCTCTGTGCTTCCTGACGAAATACCTTCCAGAAACGTCCTGCCCCTTCACAGCGGTGTCAAGGTTGTGTGCCCAGTACAGCCATTGGAATTGGACATTAAGGAGGTAATTAACATTTCAATTCCTTTTAACTCAGTACACAGAAAAAAATACAAACTGTCATATCATGTGACCAGTGTTATAAAAACACACATGAATAAACTTAACCCTGGCGATGACATGAAGAATGTGCTGGTTCACTACATTCATGGTTCCCAACTCAAAATTATTCAAGAAAACATACTTTTTAAGAGCAAGAGCATTTTCTTTTCCTTCCCTGCCAAATTTTGCCAATAAAGCAATGTGCTGTTGCAACAGACCTTCCTATCTACTCTTTTGGGAACTTGGTTGGTGCTACGAAAACATAAATACATTTTTTTAAGTCAAGTGCTCGTTAAGACCAAGCTGAATTGGGGCTTCTGAATCCAAGCTACCCTGGCCACGTGCAGACGCTCAAATTGAGGTGGAGGGAGTCCCTGACTCCTTCAATCCCCCCATTAGCGGAGCATCCCACTCACCACAGCCAACGGCTGCTGGGAGGCACACGGAGTCCCCCGGCTCTGGCGTAGGGGAAAATCATAGAATCATAGAATAGTTTGGGTTGGAAGGGACCTTGAAAGCTCATCTGGTCCAACCCCCCTGCCATGGGCAGGGACATCTTCAACCAGATCAGGTTGCTCAGAGCCCCGTCCAACCTGACCTTGAATGTTTCCAGGGATGGGGCATTGACCACCTCTCCGGGCAACCTGGGCCAGGGTTTCACCACCCTCAGCGTAAAAAATTTCTTCCTTATATCTAGTCTAAATCTCCCCTCTTTTAGTTTAAAGCCATTCCCCCTTGTCCTGTCGCAACAGGCCCTGCTAAAAAGTTTGCTGCCATCTTTCTTACAAGCCCCCTTTAAGTACTGGAAGGCTGCAATAAGGTCTCCCCGAAGCCTTCTCTTCTCCAGGCTGAACAACCCCAACTCTCYCAGCCTTCCCCCACAGCAGAGGCGTTCCATCCCCCTGATCATTTTAGTGGCCTCCTCTGGTCCCGCTCCAACAGGTCCATGTCTCGCCTGTGCTGAGGACCCCAGAGCTGGATGCGGCACTGCAGGGGGGGTCTCCCCGGAGCGGAGCAGAGGGGGAGCATCCCTTCCCTTGGCTGCTGGCCACAAAGGGGGGTGGCAGAGGAGGGGAGGGAGCACAGCCCTTCGGCCGGGTTGGGTGAGCCTGGAGAAGCCTGGACCGCGTTACTCMCAGCAGCAAATCCCCCGGGACTGACCCGCAGCAGGACGGGGCGCCCGGCGCGGGGGCTCTCCAGGGAAAGCAGGGAAAGAAGAGAGGGGGGTACGAAATACAAAGGGGCAGAAGACGATGGGCAGGCAGAAAGCAGTCTAAAATTTAAGGAACACATTTTAAAGTGATTATTAATTACAGAAGCTTTAATAAAAAGCCTGGAATTGATTACACAAGTAGCCGTTATCTGTGGGGGCGTATCGATTCCCTTTCTGATGATCAGCTCTGTTGAGGATGAATTCGGCCATGGAGAGCGGCCAGCAAAGATGCCGCGCTTCGTACTGCAATTTTATCCTTCACATTTTTTATTATTATTCGGATGCTTTTCCTAATATGCTGCACTATGCCACTGCAACTGCACAAAACTTCACATATTTATATTATCCTTGATTTGTTTCTGCTTACTTTTAATTATAAAACGTCAATAAAAAGATTAAACACACATAAAAAAAGATCACAGTGTGCGCCAGATGCTGAAACATCCTCCAGAGACTGGAAGCGCAACACCAGGTGTTTGTGTCAGACTAATGAAGCAACATTCGCACACAAGGGACCCAAAGGGTGGAGCTGCAGAGACTTACACTGTGCTTAAAATCTGCCATTATGAAGGCAAAACTGGAAAGATTTGAAATTACAATTTTGATAAGACAGTAAAAAAAAAAAAATTCACATATCTCTACTAAATATACAATCTATTCTAAATAATTTGGAGACTTGACRGACCGAGTTCAGGTCATTGCCATAACAATGAACTTCAATAAAATTTACTGAACATAAACTATGACCTAAGGCAATAACTAATGAACTTAAGGCCATCCTAATATATTTCCGTATCATTACTAAAGCACTTTAACTTATTACAGCTACATGGCCTGACCTCATGCAATCAAATCTTTTCATAGCAGATTCAACCTGTGTTTTTAATATCAATTACATCAAGTTACAGTCTTTTAACTTTTACTAAAGGAAGTGTTAAGTAAAATAGCCACTTTGTCATGGATAAACTACTGGTTAGACTCTCCATGTGAGAACTCTTGTCCAACAGGTTAAAGATGAGTATAAAAAAATAGAGCTTATACTTCAGAATACGTGCAGAATTTATAATTAAGGGAGCTTGTAAAAGTTGAGTCCTCCGGGCTTTCTTGTACGTACTAACTTTTCTTTTGTGACCCTCCATCTCTCAAAATCCATGCAGGCTTTACATCTGCAGCCTTCAAAGTACCTGCTTTAGCCGAGGCAGCGGGATGAATTCATCCTCCTCATTAAGCAAGGCAGCGTAGGAGGTAGAGGCGAGCGCTCCTTGCAGCTCAGTCTTTCTATGGAGGATTTTTGGTAGGAAATTCTGATCTCAGTTTGTTGCCACTGAGAGTTCAGTAAGCCAGTACGAGCTTAAAGGATAGCACTAATTGCATCACGCTGGTGGAATACCAGGCAGCACACATACGCAGAAGGCACAGTAGAAACAATCTTCTGATGCTTTCAATATCTAATTAAACTGTCTTTCTTAGTACAACAGCATTTTATTCACACTATTTAGTAAAAAGGGAGTCATCTCAATTTCTTCTTCTTCTGAATTTCTAATAATACTACTGAGAGAAGCTGAAATGGTTGAACGAGAGCCTTCCAAATCAAACATGTAGCTCCGAGACTATGCAATGTATGGGGTTGACTCAGGACAAGGATCCATACTGTTCTAACGATAACGCTTTAGCCAAACCAAATCCAGACTTGAGGCACTGAAAATCTGGATTCAAATATTGCAACTTGAGCCCATCACATTTATATAAAACACATTTCATACATTTTCCATCAATTAGTTAGACCTCTACCAGTTTAATTTCTCTACCATTCCTTCACAGCAACCCCGGAGTGACGCTGTCTTCCCCAGTTCCGAGTTAAATGGCAGAAGATCGTTGGGAAAGTGTTGAGATTCTTCCCAAACTGATCAAAATGACTCCTTAAGTATGTGCAAGTTATCCTTCTTTTTTAAAAATTTTAAACTAGATTTACATATCTATTTGATATGCAATATAAAGATAGGAGAAAATATACTTTAAAGCCACCTACTGTGTGCAAATATACGCTAATTTAACTAAATCCATAAAATAGATTGTTTTAAAAGTCCATTTGGGCTACAGCGATACATCTTATCAGTTGCGCAAAGCACAGTTTTCCTGCTGTGATTTAAATCCTATTAATCCACGTGTTCCAAAACCTGCCCTAACAGGTTAGGCGCATTCCCTACCAGGACTGCTGCAAGAACACTTCAGATACAAGCCCCATCTTCTTCGGACTTGAAGAGTTYAACTTCCTTGCTAATGCCAGGCTAAACCTGCGACAGAGGTGTCACTAAAGCAGCACGTACATCTCAGTAGAACCTGGGAATAACACATCAGAGATTTGTTTTATTTCTCTGTTTAAAGGACAATTGTCTCCCAGCACTAAATGCTTTAATGCCTCTCTTGTTTGCATTCCCTCATTCCTCCCGCCCACGTGGGCTTCATTTCCAAGCCTATTCAAAATGATGTTTTCCAAGCGTGTGCCACATGACTTGTTCATATAAATGGAGCAAATTAAACTGTCTCCACATATATCCTATCACATTTGTAGCCCTGATTTCTCTCCTTAACACGTGGCCAAGACACCGTATTATCTGCCTGCAGAGGTTGACCTCAGGATATTAGATTCTGCCACATAGCTCTCTTGTACTAAACCGAGGGGAAACACTTAATCACCCCTGCCTTTTCAGGAAAAAATCAACTTTAAATTTGCCATGATGAAAAATCAATAAACCAGTAATTGCTTGGCTTATCATTGCGTGGAGGAACAAATTGGGAAGCGAAGCTTAGCGTCCACACAGATTTCAGTGAAACACACAGAGTTTCAGGATCACTAAGCCAGAAAAGGAAAAGGTCTCAGAGTGATAATTAAATCTACTCATGCTGATTTTCTGCCAAATTTATTTCCCCAGAGTATATAAAAATGTTTCACTGCTTACTGGGTAGGCATAACTAATCAATTCAACACTGGGCCAACACACACGAGAAACAGAAAATGCAAATTCCAGGATGAAGGCATCAGGACAATACCCGCCCTAGCGCGAGCACCACCGTCACATCGATTTACCTATTGATTGATTTCAGAAGAACAAACCGTATTTAGTTGCATTCTGAAAAACTTCTTTTCCTTGTTATCCGATGTAAACCGTTCTGCATGTGCACCTCCACCCTGGACAGCATGCTGCTGCGAGTGCCGACCGCGCAGCAGCGTCCCCAGTTCCTCCGCCCCACGCAACTGCAGAACATGTGCTTCGTGACAAGATGTATTTTAAATCAAAAATTTAAAAATATTATGCATGGTATACTAAGAGAAACGATCCAAAAATCTCACGGTAATGCAATCCAACACATCTGAATTTTCCTCTCGCAGCACTTCGCGTGCTTTACTTCAACTATTGCTATTACCCATCCCAGCTACTTTGAATTTGGCTTGCCAGGCCTGGAGTGAAAATGAAGTTTCACAGTAAAATCCCCTTAAGATTTTGATGTCATTTTTCAGGCAGTCCCGAATGGAAACAAGTAAACAAAAACGAAGTAGAAAAAGCCCTCCGTTGAAAATACTCTTGTAAAATTAGTGCTTTTTTTTTTATTAATAGACCTAATTTCATGCAGCAAATTAGCATAGCTCCAATGGAAGTGCAAATGTAATCAAACTGAAAAATTCAAATGAGACGGAGGGAGCCTTTTTCTTTCTTTCTTTGCTTTTTTGCCACAAAAAAATCATTTTGGTGTGTGTTCTTCAACTGGCTATAGGGACTATGGTAATTAAAACATTTAAAACAGCACAAGCCCCCAGTCTCTAATCTGGAGCTCAGGTCAGCTGTCTGTAGATTCTAATTTGTCCTCGATTTGTATTCATGACAGGAAAACGCTGCATATTGAACAGCAAACCAGCAGGAGGGGGCATTGGTGGGCTTGGAGGTCAAATAATTTGATTTCCGAGCAGATTACATGTAACATCCAACATCTAATCTCACACCTGATTTGGCAATAAAATTACAATAAAAGTAATGTTAAGACACCCTCGCTATAGGGTGGGGGGTGAATAACCAGGTTTCACGGGCTGAGGAACAATGGCTTCATTGGCACAGTCGGTTTTGCTTACTGCAGCAAGGAAGCTCAACTTCTCCTGAGTAAAGGTTACAACGGTGTCGCAGGCGCTGGCTGCCTACCCAGGCTGACAGCTCGGAAATTTCCTTTTGGAGGGTTATATTTAATACCATAAAATGGTGAATTTTGGAGAATTCAAAATTTTTTTTTAAATTCAAAATGTAGAACTTTTGGAGAAAAAAAGATTTTTTTTTTAAAAGGACCTTTGAAAATAGTTTACAACAATTTATTGATGCATCTACAGACATTTTAGGCAAACACTCTTGTCTGAAGATGTACAGAATACGGTTCATCAGGCAACAACTGCCAAAACACAGGGCAACTTTTATAACTGGGCATTCCT
Organism: Phoebastria nigripes; assembly: GCA_035582835.1. Taxonomy (NCBI): domain Eukaryota; kingdom Metazoa; phylum Chordata; class Aves; order Procellariiformes; family Diomedeidae; genus Phoebastria; species Phoebastria nigripes. Next base: position 757,093 of record JAYKAV010003421.1, on the reverse strand, counting down.
TACAGGCGTTATACCATTTCGTCATCAACATTTCAACCAGAAGGGCTTGGGGGACCAGGCAGGGAATCACTATGAACAATTATGCACACAATAGAATAGTTGTGTGAATTAAAAAAATCGAACAGAATTGATTTTTCACTTTTTTCCCCACTTATGCAATAGAAGCTAATCCAGTGAGAATTTAATGATCAAAAATATACAAAATTGTTCTCTACAAAACCAAAAGTAGGAAAGAAAACAAAACCTAAATCAGTCTAAAGTGCGTGAAATAATCGCAACGCTTCTTGTACAAAGCACGGGAAAGCTGGGAACAGGAGAAAACAGAAGTGCACCTCTGTCCACCTGAGTCACACCTCCAAGCAGCTATAGGTAAGCTGCGAATTACAAGAGAGCAAATCGAAGAGGGTTCAAAACTGGCTACAGAAGCCGTAGGAGGAAGCGATAACGAAGCCGAATTGCAAAAAGCTCTTTTTGCAAGCAAAAGATGTCAACGGTACCCAGCAGATGGAAGCTGCATGGCTGAGACGGGAAAGGGAACGTGCTCTAGCACATGCACCACAATGAATGCAAGAAGGATAAATGTCTTGTTTGTAAATACATATGGGACATAAAAGTACACAAAACTGGGGTTTTCCATTGCGCAACTTCTCTGGATATCTTGCATGGACTTGGAATGCTTACACACTTGATAAACAATTTAATATGACTATTTATTTTCCAGTGAAAATAAAACATTTTATTCTTAATTGGTAGCTAACTCCTCAAATTGATGAATTTTATTTAACAAGCTTCTCTTCAGGAAACATTTTCTATTCATTTTAGAACAGTATAACATCCTTACAACTTTTTCAAAGACACCACAGGACAGTTTTTATGGTGCTTATTAATAAATTGAAAAGAAGTTTTCCTCCTGCTTTCGCTGTAAATTACCATTGTTTCCAATTCACTAACCAACCCTTTTTCTTTCCCCTTCGCCTTTCCACAGTCGCCCTTTATAATCACTGTAGGCAAAGCAATTGCTAGCATATGAGCCACTCACAATGGGATGTAATGAAAAAAMCACACATGTATTTTTCCAAACATACGCTGCAAATTTGTGCCAGTGGAGACCCAATCACCTCACCCCGACGAGCCTCCGGGCCCCGCAGCCCCCAGCTGTGAGCCTGTCTCTCCGATTTCTACAGCAAATCTCCCACTGCGGTGTTAAACGCGGCGGGTGGAGAGGCTCCCCCGTGTGCCCAGCACAGCTGGACGGCTCCAAAGCCCGGGTGCCATCTTGTAGAGGGGGCACATCTGGCTGCTTTGGTCCCTTTTTCATCCAGAACTGCAAGTGCCCCTTCCCCTTCCTTCCCCTCTCGGACAACGCACGGCCGGGCTATCCCGCTCGTCCATTCGCCTCTTCTTCTTCAGTATCACACATACCTTCTCCAAGTAGGATTAACTTTGAGCACAAATTAATTCCTCTTAGCATCCCATAGTCCCAAAGTAAAACAAACTAAATGATTAGAACATTTTGATTTTGAATGAAATTCATTACAGCCAGGGATTCAAAGAATTTTCCTGAGTTACTTTTTGTAGGTAAGCCCTAAGCTATCATTGCGTAGACGCTAATGAAATACTTCCTACCACTTGGAAAACTGTTTTAAATTTTCCTTGCTGATAGATATTATTCCACTAACTCGAAATTTTCAAAATTGCCTTTGAAGCAGTGAGAGCTGAGGGCTTTAAAAATGTTTTTTCTCAAAGATAGAAAAGCCAACTTGAGGTATTTTAAGATAAACTTAGGATATTTTTCCACTTCCAAAGAGATTTCAATGCACAGACTCAGAGCTGAATGGGGACGGCTGGAACCTGGGAAGGATGCTTTATTTTTTCAGCTGTCTCTATCTCTAGGTGAATAACATCAATTCAGCCGTGATGCAGACCGCGCCTGGGTCAGCGGGTATAATGCAATTCTGCCGAGGGAAATTAGTCCTGTATGAAGTCGTGAAGGATACACAAAGCTTTAACTCAGCAGAGCTCATAACTTAATTTTGAGAGACTTGGTAGAGATCCCCGGACCAGAAACACTAGGCATCTACAAAAACACTATCCTTAGCATGATTTCATGAAATGTATTTCTACATATATCCCTGAAGCGTTACACTCTGAATACAGCACCGTGGTAATCTACACACTGTGAGAGAAACACAGTTCAGTATGGGGGTCATTAACGCAACAGGCTTAGGCGACGGTTCTCCTATTCCAATCTCAGAGTCAACCCCCGATCAGTCCCCGACGGACGGTTATGTGATCGTCTGTCATACCCTGCTGGCCTTTTCGAACGCATCCTCTGTGCAGTGGGTGAACCATACAGCAGAGCAGCACAGCCAGATGACGGAGAGGTAAGGATTTGCTGTGGGTTGACCCCGGCCAGCAGATAAGCACCCACACAGCTCTCGCTCGCTGTCCCCAGCGCGACGGGGGACAGAACAGGCAGAGAAAATGCAAAAAAAAAAAAAAAAAAAAAAAGAAAAAATCGTGGGTTGAGATAAACACAGTTTAATAAGTGAAGGAAAGAGGGAAGAAAAAAAAAAAACCCAAGCGATGCTCATCACCTCCCACCAGCAGCCTGATGCCTGGCCAGTCTCGGAGCAACGGCCACCTTGGAGCACAAATAGCATGATTACTTAGGAAGAAGTTAGGAGAAGCAAAAAAATCTGAAGGAACTTCTACCTCAGCCCTTTCCAAGCACTATGGCAGAAAAGAGGAGCTCTTCCCATTTGCAGTTCATTTAAATGATCAGAAGGGGAATTAAAAAGATTTTGAGTACCATCTTGCAGACAAGTCAGAAAAGAGATCACTTGAACTTTGAGCCATCTGGAGCCATCACAAGACAGAGACGACTTCTCCCGCAAGAACACAACCGCACGGGAACAGAAAAACAGTTTATTAATCTGAGTTCCTAGATTTCTAACTCATTTACTAAGAAGATATTCATATAATCTTGCTCCACCTAATCCTCCTAGAAAGCTATTGAAAGACTATGCACAGCAGATGGAAGCTGTATTGCGGATGAGGGCGAAACAACCGTAGTCAGAGCCCTGATCTTATGAGCGGCCCTTCGCTATAAGAAAAGAGGGAATTAACATCAGTGAGCCACTAGATGCTAGGAGAGCAGAGTATTGGGAACACATAGGCGTTGTTTTTTTCATTTTGCTAGGCTAGATAATTCAGGGGGTTACAGATTTTTACAGGGTTTTATTTTTATATATATAAAATGTATGTTGTGATGCCTTTTTAGTGCAAGGGAATCTTTTTAAAGGCACGGATGGCACTTTGGTGTCTACTCCCTATGGAAAGTCATCACAGATAGATTTCTAAATCAAGTCCCAATCTTATTATATTTATATAAACCCACTCTGCTTACCGTGTCCACAAGACAAATTAGAGGAAGTATATTTTATTTTGCAAGTGTTCTGGACGCTATATTAGATACGTTGCAAAATAGTCGAGGAATTTGCTCAGCTACATCAGGGCAGCACAGCTCTGAAACGCTGTCATTCCAAACTTGGGACTTTTCTTTTTCAAGTGTCCCGGATTCCTGTCCAACAGACAAAAAAGACCTCTTTCATACCCAATTGTCTATTTAAAGAGCTACGCTGAGAGCTTAATACACTCCTGATGTAGCTTAAGTAAACCCCATAGACTTCAAAGGCATTGAGCCACCTGCAGCGCACTGCTAAGCTTGCGGGACAAGCAGTGGGAATAAACACTCCGCTTTGAAGTTGTGGTTGTCCATGAACCTTTGTTATCAACTTTTACTTGAGACACTTCTAAATTGCTCCCAATTTAGCTTTAATCTATAACAACCCCCCCAAGCGCCTGCCCCACCGGCAGCAGGACCGTGAGGCTCTCCTGTGGTCACTGCTAGGCTGGGCGAATACGCTGGTGCAGCGGCGGCAATACTCCTTTTGGGGACGCTCCTGGATCCATCCCATTTAGATGGGATACAGGAGCATCAATGTGTCTATTCTAATAAGTTCTTGCAGCGTATCCTAGATAATATAATTAGAAAATTAACATAAAAGAAAGTGTTTCCTTCAGATGTAACGATTGCCCGATACTCTTTGAAGTGAAAAAAAGCTTAGCATCCATTTCACTGGTTTTTAAACATCATTAAGCTAAAAGTTTATTAAATGTGAACACCTCCAACCTCTTTCAAACAGAGGAAGAAATGCAATTGATTAGTTCAAATTTTTCAAAGATAATTACACGGTATTTTCCATTTTTGTCAAGCACAGCAGGGGCTTCGGGTACAAGATACTCAAGTAAGACCTGAACATTATACCTAAAACTGCACAGGGCCAGCAGCAACAGCTTTGTCAGAAACAAAATAAGCCTATAATTACCAGGAACTTGGTATGAGTGAAAGTTGACTGCCAAATTAACCAGTCCTCTGAAGTTAAGCCTGATGGGTGGACTGTGGTTAGCACCGAAGAAAGCATTATCTCATAAAGCCAGTAAAAGTGGGCTAGAACAGGATTAAGCTGAAGAACCAGAGGTGGCAATTTCATCTACTGTAAGACGTGCGACTCTGGGGATTTCTGGATTGGTTTTTTTAAGCAGTCAGTACGTGCTAGTTGCTTTGGCTTTACCTGATAATGCAAAACAAAATTTTTCAACTATTTTCTGGGAAAAAAAACCCCAACCAAAACCAAAAACAGATGAAGGGAATCAATCGCATGAATTTTTAATAAAGATTACATTAGAGTTTTGAAATACATACGTAGCATACTTCACCGTAAGTCCCACACTTTGGAGCTTATTAAAGACACCTAAATCTAGAAACAAACAGGAGGTGGGAAATCATGTAAAAACGTATAAATCCTGTAGGATAGCAACCAGCTGAATTAGACCTGCAAAGTATACTTAATTTTCTCATTCACACATGAGGATTTAAAGAAGCTTGTTTGTATCTGAAGTGCAAATAAGCTTTAAATTGCCTTCAGAAATTATTGAGGCTGGAGTTCCAGCTAAAGGAAAAATGGGTAAGGAAGAAAATCGGAGAAATTTGATTGTAACCAAAGAAACAGCACCAGAAGTCAGTACCTAAGAAGAGATGGCAACATGGAAACAGGTAGGATGTATTTTTCTAATCCAAAAATCTTGCTAAGGACCTGTTCCAAAATCAAATAAATATGTAAAAGATTTCCACAACATTCAGAGCCTTTGGAGGCCTAAAAGACTGCAGCAGCTCAGAGCAAGGTATGGAACGGGAATTCAGGGAAAGAAATGCAAGCAGGGACTAGCTGTTTGAGACCGCTTGGTCGTTAAGAAGGATTCCTGGAAAATAAGGGTGTCAAAGCAGGATAAGGAGGAACCTTGTCATCAGGAAACTGGTGGGATTCTTAAATAGATGGCAGTGTAGTGGGGGTTAAACACAGCATGTGAGGAAGGAGAATCAGGCTTTGGTACCTGGAAGGTATAGGAGAGATGAGAAGAGATGAAGGCACAACAGATGCAAAATTAAAGTTCCTATCTTTACCTTGAAGTTCAACTTGGTGTGCTCAGGGATAGGCAGAGAGAGGGCAGACACAAGGAGACTTTCCAACRAGATTAGAGAGATTGGAAAGAAAGATGGTGTTTTGGAATGACTGGAGGAGATGGCATAGTAAAATTGTACAGATCACTACTGTCCCCTTTAGGTGTTCCATTTGCTACATACTCAAGCAACCTCTTCCCTTTCATACGACTTTTCCTGTTTTAGTTTAGCCTAATGATTTTGTTATCGTATCACACTGGGTATTAAAAATATCTCAATCTCTTAATTTCTCCTTAAATTTCAAGCTGTCCTAAACAGCTTTACTTCCTATCACTCTCCTCCATATATGATGTCCTGGCCCTAACCAAAATATGATTGATATTTGGGCACAACACTGATTTTCATAGTAAATGAACCCATCAAAAGGCCAGCTCTGAAAAATACACGATCTCCTCGAACATTACATCATCTTCAAACCTAGGTCCTGTTTATTCGGTGGTTAAAATATTGAGTGAACTTCCATGCAATCCCAGGTAGGCAGACAAGGGGCACAGGGCAGGGAGAATCAGGAACACATTTACACGGAGATTGTTCAGTGTATTAAATAAGTTACAACCTGAAACCTATCATCATTTAAATCAAATATGCTGAAAAGAAAGTTCACTGCAGTGACCAATGTGTGACAACATGTATTTCTAGAGTAAAACCACTGCAAGGAAGACCTTCAYTGTATTTTTTTATGTTTAAGCCAATGCAAAAAATACTAGATGTCACAGAGAGTTAAATGATGCGTTTTAATTTGAACAACTGAGATATTTTCTCTGAGACAGGGATGTCTATCACGGCTGAAGTGAGAAACTTCGAGGCTCCATAGATTGTTTGCACTGGCTCTGTCACGCTGCTGAAAATGTCTCTTCCCATTACTCACCGACATACAAGCAAAATACATTTGTTTTAACTATCCAGGCGTTATACATTAACTTTCCACCTACTGTATTGCAAAGAAAAACTGCTCAGATCCTGCCAGCTTTCAGTGCACCAAATTTCATCGAGAAACAGATTAGCTCACTTTGTGACATCATACAGACCAAACACACAGACAACATTAACTGCTGCACTCATTGTTTTAATCAAGCAATATATCCAGCACACAAACCAGTGGTGTCGGCTGATCATAAGGTCTTAACATATAACTTTGTCTCAAATTATTAGGTTGCCTTAATGGCAGCTAAAATAATTTTTAATATCTGGTTGAAGTTTCTGGTGCATTTAGCAGTTCTTGTTATCGTCACAGGAACGTTACCTGGCGCGAGCAGAAAGCTGTGGTGAACCAAAGGACTGGCAGACTGGCCATCTCAGTTTCAGATGCCCGTATAAGAAAATCACGCAGCCCCACTGGAACCTGGTCCCTTAAAAATGGTTTCTGACTTACAGGATTTTAGTTCGCTACTGAAAAAAAAAAAAAAAGCATTACCTTCTTCCTTTCTTTTCTTCGCTTCTTCTTCACTTCTCTCTTTAGCCTTTAATGCTTCATCTGCTTTAGCTGAAAAGAAATGCAACAACAAATTTTATAATTAGTTAATTTATCTTGCAAAACAACATTTCCTGGGGGGTTAAACCCAATTTCAGATTCCTTTTTGCAGGTCCCACAATGAAGTTGATGTGCATGAAAGAACAGAGTTTGGTTCTGAATGTATTTTCTTTAAAGATATTACTACAGTTAAGACAACAGCATAAATGGTATTATGGAGGGTAATTTTTGCATGCAATATTAGTTCAATACAAATCTCTGCATTCATTTTTTGTTGAGTAAAACTTTTAGGAGTTTTTTTCTTAAATACAAATCTCCCCACCCTACTTGCCCCTGAACCGAACTATAAAGAAACAAATGCAGTGCATTTWAAAAAAGATTTGCTACCATAGTGAGTAATCCATAAGACCTCTTTTGAGGATAAAACAGAAACAAAACAATATTTTCAGGGATGCAGAGTTGCAGATAGCATTTAAAATAGGAGTCAAATACCTATTACTTAGTATTAAATTAGGTAGTATACAATTTTCTCTTCACTGCAAATCATAGCAGCAGTACTTTATTCATGTTATGACAGTATTCTTTAAAAAGAATCTTTTTCCCTCTAGAAACCTCTTCCCTTATTACTTAATTATCTACTAGTTGCTCAACTGCAGGGGTTTTCAAACACTTTGCTACAGATGTTAAAGAAGATTAAAAATATACAGCACAGTAACAAGGGACTATCAATATACTCTGTAAATTAATTAAATTTCTGTTCTAGCACATCATTTATTCCAAAGCATTAACGTCTCAAAGGAGCCATTCTCTTTTATTGCCATCTCACTGCCTGATGAGTGAACTAAGTGAGAATAAGTCTCTAATAGCATTATACTTGATGAAATATTAAGTTTTAAAAAGTATCACCATGTCAAAAGGAAAAGAACCAAAAAGAAACAGAATTTAGAATTTAAACCAGGCCTTCTTACGTAATAAAATCACTGTAAACTGTGGCACAAATAGCAAACGCTTATTCGGTTTTGCAGATACTTAGTCCTACCACCTACTGAATCAACCAATAATTTATGAAAACAAAATTCAGTTCAGGAGCGGGGTGTGAAGGGGTCTTTCCGTCCCCGGTGTCTTTTTGCAGCCAGTAGCTACACCTTCTTAAAATACACAACTTAAACAGTGGTGTTAGAAAATGATAGAAGTAATTACATAGACATCTGTTTCCATTTACATGCTTTTATACATATTTAGACTACATTTAAAGTCATGAAATATTAAAACTTCTCTGCCAGTGAAGATCATTACAAGAATCTATTAAATTAGATAATAAAAACAAACTGCTAGTAACTCTAAAGACTTTTACTTCATTTACACTTTATTCTCCCTGGTAAAAGGACAAGGATAATAGAAATTCCATTTAAATTCAATTTTGGTTATATGTGTAATTGTAGATATACCCCTTGAGTCATGTAAAATGCTCAGCTTATGTTTCTTTCAAATTATCCCGCTCAGATTCACATTCTACTCCTTACAACTGTCTTCAATATGTATTAGCAGAGCTCATTAGGCTGAAATTTAATAATGCAAACATCAGGTGGATTTCAAGAACCTCCATTATCAACACAAGATGGATTGCTTATATAGCTCTTGGGCCAACTGGGCACAATTTAGATTCAATAAACTACCATGCCTAAATTTGATTTATCTATTCCACTACGCTATTTTGTTCTTCCTTACCGATTTGTTGCTGCACAGGAACAATTCATTGGATATCTCAATGGTTATCCAAGGCAAAAAAATATTAAAACACACATGAAAGATGTTACTGGTCTGTGACTAAATTTCTATTTTGTATTTGTTAACTTTAAAATGCTAATTTCCAACCCTTGTAAGTATAGTTAAAACTTCTGCTAGCAGAAACAGAGCCGTCCTTTCAAGTCCTGGTTAATTATATGGACAATGTAGCAATTTAGGAAGTATCATGAGGACAATTCTCTACACAAAATTGCTCATTAACAACAATTTAACTTAGCCCATAAATCTACAGAGCAGTAAGTCTCTGAGGTTATAGGGCACCGTCCATTACGACCAACAGAAGTCACTGAAACCACGTGGTGCTTTAAGAATTTAATGCTAACAATTCTCTTAAAAGATTTTAAATTCTCTATCATTATTCACTTACAAAGCGTCATTAAAAATGCAGATTTATTTTGATCAAATCAAGTTGTGATTAAACAATATTAAAAGATCCTCACAACTTATTCCAAAAGGTAACACACCCTCTCTGTTCTGCGGGCTACTATGCCCTTACCCCGTATTTCAGGGTGTGCAAGAACACATGCTGGCCGCTCACACTTAAAAGCACTTAAAAGACCTGATATTTGGAAGAGAACGCCGTTCTCCTGCAATGCACTTTCCTGAAGCCGGAGGAGGACAGACAGCTGCTTATCACCCCCAGCAGATCAAAGAAGTCACTTCAGCAAAAGTCTGGTTTTAATTGATCCAGGTAGTTGGAGTGCTGAGATTGCTCCTGAAACTGGGCTTCCTGCACGGATAAACAGCTAGCATGACAAAAGCCTGACTGCTTACAAAGCTTTCTAAAATATAAAATAAATAAATAAAGAGGTGCTCGAGCTTGCAGCATTTAAGAGCTCATCCAACCCCAGATAAAATTACAGTTCTATTGATTTTTTTTTTTTCTCTGAAGGATGGGAAAATGACACACGGAAGATATTTGAGATGTTTACCTACACTAAAATAATAAAGTTGCAAAATGCAGATATTTGCTAGTAGCTAGTGGACTATTAATACAAGTATAACAGGATGAAAAAGAATTTTAGTCGTTTCCAGCTGTCCCTGACAGAAGTGCTTGTTCCAGCCTGGCTGGGACCAGCAGCTCATTGTGCTGGATGCAGCACAAAGAAAGAAGAAATAAATCCTATCTTTGCAGTGAGAATAAACTATGAGCGAAGAGTATGGACATGCTACTCAGACAAATAAACACAATGCAGAAGTGGAACAATATTGCTAAATTACAACAAAGGCACTAACATTTAATTAAAACTAAGCTACATTAAGTACCTTCTCTGTTACTTAAAAAAACCAAACCAAACCCAAAACCCCCTCCATGTTTCCATACGCACTAATATGCTAAATCTGAATATGCTAATGTGTTTTGAAACTCAGACTAGCTCTTTAATCAGCTTCATTTCACCTGCTTTCCAAGCCTGATAACCACGTAACTAGAAGCGGCTCAAGCCAAAGCTGGCAAACCCACCCGGCGTCACAGCCCTTTCTGAAGGAGCAAATGCAATTGCCAGGATTTTGGGGAGCGGTGGATGCTGATGCCAGCCCGAGCAGAGAGCTCCGTAATGGAAATGCAGGTTGCCTGCCAGACCTGCAACTTCGGTTCCTGTTGAGGGGCAATTATTATGTACAGATCAACAACTGCGGATCAATGACCGCTAGGTAATTCCCCGGGGCCACGGTCGGAGAGATGAACCGGGTCTACTCCTGTGCCTTGCTTAACCCGTTCAACGCAGACCTGTAATGCCAGCTGATCTTTGGCTTACGCTGAAAAGTGGGGTAAAAAGAAAAGAAAAGGAAGAAAGTGGATGATTTTGTATACTTTCCAGTTTGGGAAAAGAAGAGGGTAGGTGTTTCTGTGTCTCCTTGATATTATCTATAGGCTGACTGTAAAATTTTGGAGATGGAATGAGCTATGAGAGATTAAATACAAGAACAAAGAAGAGTGATCTGGGAGCCACAGGGAAACACTGGGCCAGAATACCAGCTGGTGTAAATCCGCACAGCTTTACCAACTTCATCTGTAGATCCCGTGAATTATCCCCCACTCTGTGTTACCAATATTTTACAGAGATTTTCAGGTTTACGCCCAGACACTCTGCCATTCAAGCAGACTCTGTTTGCTTATGCACCAAACATTCACTCACACAGAAATTCAGGTTCCTGTCCATTTTCCCATCCAAACTTTATACGCTCACCTAGATTTTCCTCTTTAATTTTTTCTTCTTAATTCTATTAATTCAGTCCTCTTCCCTCTRAATTGCTACTCTTCTACAGAAAAGAAAGTCTCCCAAGAAATACCCTCTCACTTAAGAAACTTGATAAAAGTATTTTAATAAACTACAAGCATTTAATAACGTATATCCCTCCTAAATCGTATGACATGTTTTGTTCTCCTATAGCTTGATCATTTTTAGTGACAAATAAAAACCAAGAAAGGAAAAAGAAACTGAAAAAAAAGAATAGAAAAAAAAAAAAAAAGAATGAGCAATCTTGTAGGTTTTGAAAAATATTTCAAGCTCAAAACATTAAAGATTATCTTATTTCCTTACCAACGTGGTATGACACATATTTGACATTTCACAGTTACACTACTACTTGGTGCCTTCTCTCTTCCAACCAACCATATCAAGGCATTATCTAATTAGTGTCCTTCATTCAAAGCCTACTCAAATCAACCACACTTCCCTCATAACTATTTAACTTCACAGTTTGCATAAATAGTTACGCAAATAGTCACATTGATGATAACTGATAATGAGAAAATGAAAATACCCGTCATGGTGCAGCACTTCGTTACAGTGACAGAGCATGGGAGACTCCTGGGTGCCCAGGAAGCATCAGGGAAGCCCCAGAAGAACCTGAGGTTCAATGACAACTTTGTTCCACCGTACTTTGTTCTACCAAGTTCCACCGTACCCTACGTGGCTTTGAAGAAGCGACTTGTTCTTAGCCAACTAAGATTAGGGTCATCCCCACAGATAACAGACGCATTAAAGCCTGACAAAAACTTCTCTAATCAAAAGCCCTTGGTACTATGATTAAAGAAAAAGGATGTTCACCAATGAGCCTGACAATTTTCAAGGCAGAGTGAAAAACAACCTTTACAAACAGGAGCAGAAGTAGTTTTTCGACTCCTTTTCAAAATTGAAAGGAACACGCTTATACAACAAAAATGAGAGAAATTATTTTAAAATGTCCAGCTTAATGACACTGCACAAAGGAAAACCAAAATACCAGTGGTGAAATGCAAATTAATGTATTAATAATTTGAACAAGTTCCCAAGTGCAACACATGTACCTTCAGCCAAACTCTTAAATCCTAACAATACCCTTGGGTTCCTTTCCATCCGCTGCATCCAGTATTTTCTAAACAATTTCAGAACCACCTCTTTAAAAGAGTTTTACTCAACCAACTTCCAGCTGCTGTTATGCTCCAACACGGGAGCTTGACGCATGGGCAGGATGCCTCAAGCCATCACAGGGACAACTGCATCAACTTTACACTGTTCTTTTCACTAAGGTAGAAAGACAAATGCGTTATTAGATGAACCGTTAGTGTGGAAACGGTCAGTATTGCCCCAGAACTGCAACACGCGTATTTTAAGTGGCGACACAGTATTTCACGTGGTAGGCTGTCCAGGATGATAACCTTGACAGGGTTCTGGCTGTTTGAACTTCTGAAGTTCAGCCAAACCAGCAAGAACCCAGYACAGCGTGGTACCGGGGCATCTCATCCCCAGCACGTGGTGCCCCAGGATGGCCCTTCACCATGAGCAAACAGGTACAGCGACCCGCTCACGTGGTGGGCAAGCACAGCATGGGGTGGACCTTGGGAATGGAGTAGATCTTCCCTGTATGAAGAACGGTAACATATCTCGCACTGGCTTGTGCTGCATCCTTGAGCACAGCAAGAGAGCAAGGTGAAGGTAGTTAAGGTCTCAAAATGCCCTAAACGCAAGTGATAACCAAAAGAAACAAATGAGAGTGTACTGAGGAGACACATCATGCGCATGAGGAAGGGAGCAGGCAGAAGCAGACYGGTGCCTGAGCAGCCCCGTGTTTTCAGAGTCAAGTATTTCAACCCTATTTTCACAAGGTTTCGCAGTAAAGTTCTGTCAGAATCCCTAAAATCACTGCTCTAACAATGGTCTGTATCTAGCAAATAGTTTAAACGGTTAAAATTACRGTGCATGCAAACATGGCTTCAAGCTTTTTCTTTGCCTTATGCTACATCTGAAATAAAAAAAAAAAAMMTAAAATGTCTTAAAACRCATTTCTCATTATTGGACAAAAAGGACTGTTTTAACTATACTGTTAATTATACTAGTTATATATATAAAATACTGTTAAATATACTACTTAATTACACTAACGATACATTTTCTTTGCGGGTCACTTAGCCCTGCTAATACTTTTAACTGTCTAATCAGTTCAGGTGGCACTAGGAGCCAACAGCCACCTTTAGCTTACCACGAAGATGTACAAAAACATGCTGCAAAAATCAATAGATTCTGCATTAAAATATGCTGTCTTACTGCATGACATTATGCTAACAGGAAATGTTGGAACAATCTCTTCGGAGACTACATCTGATAGAACAAAAAAAGAAAGAAGCTTTTCCAGGAAAAAAAAAAAAAAAGAGAGAGAGAAAACAAATGGTCTTCAGAAATAAATCATCTTCTAAATAGCATAAACGATGTGCATCAGCCCGTCTCCGCTTGAGAGCCACTAAAACTAGTGGTTTTCAATGCTTTTGTGAAGACTCAATGTACGGATATCATCATTACTGCTACAGTTAGTTCTATGAGAAACATGTCGCCCAAGCCACAGAGAGAAGACAAAGTCCTATAACATATGTGTAATATTATTTTCTCTTAATTATTGAGTATGAGAAAAATGGAAAATTAACAGCAACAAAAATGAAGTTTAATTTAAAATTGCAGCAGTTTCTCTTCATGTATTTTGCAATACAGCAAGAGATTATGATTTTCCCCAGGCTTTCACTCTCAATTTCTCATCTATAGATAACCGCAGCATTCATCTGTGTTAATATTTTTATACACGTGAACACAGACCTGTTCACTGCTTGTGGGTACTGCTTAAAAAGTTACTGGGTATACGACCCTGTGGCTTCTGCGTGTGTGTGTACCAAGTGCCCCGACCTACCCGGAGGGAGCACGGGGGCGACTCAGCCCCTCGCTGAACAGGGAAAGCCCCGATGGCAGCTGGGGTGGGACAGGGACCAGCCTCCCCCCGGCCGTGGATGCCTCCGGTGCTGCTGCTGGCGAGCGGGACGAGCCGTGCCGCCTTCTGCCTTCATTAATGAGGCTGGCGAGCAACGTGCACGGCTTCCCGGCCAAAGTCCATTTGAGGTATTTATATTCTAAAGTAATTTGAATTACTTTTATTTCCTCAAAAGAGCCAYGCTGGAGAGTATTGCCGAGCACGACGTTCCCTCTTGTGCTCTGCATGACTACACTTCAATTTTGGTAAAAGCCATACCTACGCTCAATGTAAATAATATTGTTTGGGAGCAAGATGCGGTGCCGGAGTAGGATGCTCCATTGCGGTCCAGCGGCTCCATCGGCGACAGCCTCCCGGGGTGCAGGATCAAACCCCTGGGGTGGTGGAAGGGCTCGGGGATTGGGAAGCASAGAGCTGTTCCCTGACGGATGGGCACCTCGGAGCGATGCTTTAGTCCCGACCAGCCTTGCGCTGTGCCAAGGTAAAATAGTTTCAAGCAAAGATGCTAATTAAAAGAAATCAGAAGAATATGAATTATTTTAAGGTAGAAATAGGGCAGGTGCTGTTTTGGGGATGCAAAGGGCATTTCAGAAAGCGCGGCCCGGGCTCGTGGAAGAGTCCCCGCAGCACAGCCCTCTCCCACCGCTGCCGGAGCAGGCGCAGAATGTGCACGGCAAAGGCTCGGCCCCGCGCGGAGATGCAATTCGTTTTACTGGTAAAATTAAAAAAAGAGGAGTGTCAGAACACCCATCAACTGCAAACCACAAGTCGTTTGGGGGGGGGGGGGGGGGAATTTCAATATAATTGTGGAGTTTCCAACTCTTCAAACTTAAAAATAAAGGCTATACATTTCAAGATGTATTTGGGGAAAAGAAAGCAGACAAACTCAAAAAACACATATGGACATTGCATCTAAAATGTAGCCAAGCCATCCACGATGCTAATCAGAAAGACTTAACCGTTTTTTTTAAACACAAACATTTTTGCACTTATAAAATATTCAGTCAGCTCACATATAAAAATACAAGTATAATCCATTATTAATTTACAAGGTCTTATTTAATTTACATGCTATTTTTCTCTAGTATATTAAATTTATCAAGGCTTGTGGAAATCCTCTCTGCTGAATATTCATATACTGACATGTAACGTTATCTATTATACATCCAAAAAATTCCAACACAAATTCAAAACAACTACTTTCTCAGATGTTTCCTTAGACAGGAGCAGAAGGAGCAGAGTCCAGTAGCTGTTAGTTCAACACCAGAAGTGACAACACCACACGCGTTTTTATCGTACCAGATATATGCCATTTTTCTACATTTTTGTCTTTTTAGTCTGTCCTAAAATAACATTTCCCCAAAATTTAAATAGCACAAACACTCAGGTACCGCTAGTTCATCCACGGATAAGGGTCCCCTAACCCTGCCACGATGGCTTCATTTAGCCCTGTCGGCTCTAATTACATGGCAGCCGAGCAATACGTTACGATAGTCAAACACGCAAAGTTCCTGCCGTTGCTGTCCGAAGTAYTCCGCATAATTTAATTATGCCACTGACTGTAATTACAGGTATTGGAGACGCCCGAGCGTGACGGCGGGTGCCGGAGCTCGCTGCTCCCTTCCCCAGCTCCGCGGGTCGCGGTTGCAAACCGCCCGTAAGCGCAGATCTGTTTGTTTTCAGCTGCTCCGCTCKCCCTGGGGAGGACACCCAGCGCTGCCTTCGGCAGGGAGAAGTTATCCCCCCCGTTCCTCCCGGCGTAGGGGCGTGCTGCACGTTATTTTTCACCCCTTTAGCAGCATTCCTGCTCAATTCCCTTCCYGTAGTGATTTTGGAAAGTATTTCCTTACTTGGATTTAACGTCTCCCGCTACGGCGCAGGTAGTGAGGGCCTGTCTGCTAGCAGCCACGCGGGTTTTTCAGAATATTAAACATATTTTCGGTAGAAGATATAGCCAGTAACGTGGGACTCGCCTCAAAAAACACAAGCAAAACCCAAATGTTTTCTTCCTCTTGTTCTAACGTTGGGTATAACCAATAGATTTGTGAAGATAAATCCTTTAATGCCAAGCAGGCAATTTTTCACTAGTTTCTTTTTTTAATTGTTACCGTTTTCAACATGCAGTTTGTGGCTGGCCTGCTGGATATAAATGACACAGGGCGATGGGAAAGTACAGCATGAAAGAGAGAATATCCGAAATCACGTAAACCGGCATACTGCAAAATAGCAGAAGTTGTTCTTAAGTCAAAACGGGTTAAATATTAAACAAACTTCTCTAGAGAGAGGGGAGCACGTACATCCTTGTCCAGAATATTAACATGCCGGTCAGAAATCCGTAAGGAAAAAAAATACCCTGAAAAGGGATGAGGGGTGTTGGGAAGCAAAAGGCAAGAATTGACAGATAAAATTCAGTACTGGCAAGCGGGGCCGACCTCCCCAAAGACTTTCCATATCCCGGTTACTGCCTACTGTATTAAGACTGCCTTTCTCATCACTTAATGCTTATTTTCATCACTTTGCTTAAAATATTGATAATCAATTAGGGCTACGTCTGTTTTGCCACAGAATCTGTGTCACAGTCTATCAGACTGTCAGGGCCAATTCAATCCTCATTCAAAGTTAATTTTTTCTTCATAAATCTGCCTTTGGAGGAGTCATTAGGCGCAGAACATAGCCCGAGGTGCAATCACCTATTCTCTTTCATTAGCGGCAGGCAGGGAAGGTGAGGGAGATTATTAGAACTTTGGAATGATCACAAAGCAGCGTGCTGCCTGTCAGATCCCCCCAACATTTAATTCATCTCGCCAACTCACCGGCGCGCGCTGCCAACAGTTTTAAATGGACATTATTCATGAACATCTGTGACATGCTGAATATTCTGAAGCGGGAATGATGAAAAAGCGGTGCCCCCCTTTGACTTGAAAATTAATTCTATGGTCAAAACAATTAGGAATATAACAAACATGTTTTGTGATGTTATTTTTAGTCCTCCAAGATATTCCACTTAAAAAGCTATTATTTCAGAAATATAGCTATTTAAACATAAACATGTGCACTCTAGATGGGCTAGCACTGTATTTTATGGTATTGAAGAATGATGTGCGTTTCCCTGACTATGGAAATAACAAGTTGTTGGGTTTCTTTTTTTAAGCAATTACAGAATTAGCTAGCTTCGCTATCTGGTTTGTTGATATGTTCCTAAAATGTAGCCAAATGAGATGACACATTGGATTTTAATACGATGCCATATTAAATTACAGCACGCTTTACTCATGGTGGACAATCAGTTGCAGTGTGTGAAACAGATTTCCAAAATCAAATATATTTATTGCTGCTGCTCTTGTTAAAATGAGCACGCTATGGCCATTATAGCGTTTTTAAGGTAAGAATGGCAGAAATGCTGGTTACAAGAGACTGGCATCCACAGAAATGAAATAAAACCCCTACGGTCTCTATGCAGTATCCCTTAACACGTGCAAGGGTTTTAAGATGTAGATACTTTAAGGAAAAGTAATTTACATCTAATGAAATAGCATCAAGTAGTTCCTCGAATTTCATTAYGAAAGCCAGAAGAACAGTAATTTACATTTTTTTCTGTTATTACTATGAGAATGGTGTTATCATTAGCAAACTTCTCACAGTCCCCACCATTCTCCTCCCAAAATATTCTTGTTTTCAGACTGCAAAATTAAGAGCCCGATCCTTAGCAAATTGAAGCTGGCACAATTCCACTGACTTCAATAGAGCTAAGCAAATTTACTCCAGCTGAGGATCTGGCACTAAATATTTATTATAATAACAATAATAAAGAAGACTTAATAAGCAGATCTTGGCTAGGTACATTCATCTATTATTTAGTGCATTTCTAATTTCTTTCTTTCTTTCTCACACACTGTTTCCCACACACACGTCTGATAAAAAATTCAACTGAAATATGTTTTAACACTAAAGATTAATTGGCTTAAATTGCTTCTGTGGCTCCTGACTCATTGCAGTGGATGCTATTAAATATTGCAAAGATTTGCTTCCATCTCAGAAAAGGCTGTACATTACCAACTTGGACATCTTGTAGTCAACTAATGTTTCACCTAAGACCCACACCCCCCAAACCACAGCTGAGCTCAGGAAAACAGCATAATTGGATGCAAGTCTTGTCTTATCTGATATTTAGTCTTAGAGAGAAAATTATTTCTTAGAATAATCCAATAATTTCAATGGGAACGTTTAAATGGCACCTTCTACCTGAGTTACTTTCTTTTGGGGGAAGGGGGTGGGAAGAGGAAGGAAGAGCTTGGGAAAGGAAAGGGACGGCCCGGAGTTAAACATTCCCCTAATCCATTGAGCTAAGAAAGGCAGTGACATTTGGGAGAGAAAAAATAAATTCCAGATATAAAAATTCACAGAGTAAAGGATGATTCTTTGCTATATCCTTCAGGAACATTTTCAGCTCAACTGGAAAACTTAGAAGTGATCAATGTGAAAAACTCCAACTTTGCTTCAACTTATTTAAATTGTTCTTAAAACAGTATTTGTTCTAGAGTTGTTTCTTTCCCCCTCACACACCACAGATGAGAAACGGGAGAACAACGGGGGTCTCCTGCGGAAAGAGCTGTAACGGAGCTGTTGAGCAGGTGAAAGGAGGGATGCTTTTGTGTCAGTTATTCCTCAGTCACCTTCAAAATTGTTTGAATTTCTGCTCTTTGGCCATTATCGCCGCACGGAGAATTTTCCTACCTGTGTCCCAACTGTGGGCTGCCCTCCTCCTGCTCCCAGCCACGGGAGCCAATGCCACCCCTGCTCCATGGGGAGGAGGAGGAGGAGGGGGAGGAGGAGAGGAATAACCCCAGGGGTGCTGCAAGGCGGGGGCAGGACTGCCCCTTCACTGGGGTACCAGTGAGCCTTCCTCCCGAGAAAGAGGAGCCCAAGCCCGGAGGGGGAGAAATGCGGAGCTGCAAACACCATGGTGGGAACCAGGCGATTCCAGAGCGAGGGCTCAGAAAGCACCTTGGCCTTCCTCCACCCTAATTACATTTTATGCAGTCAAATTACATTTATAGTGAAATGGCAGCTTTTATCCAATATGTAAACTTACATTTTCCCTTTTTCTTTCTTTCCAGCCAGGTTGGAGGGYGCAGTTTAAGCAACTTCACATCTCCCATGCCAGCACAGCACTACTACTCTAGTGAACTAGAGTTCCTTCATTAAAGGAATTATGCAATCTGCATGTCTAATGGATGCTAATTTCTACCTCTTAGAAATAGCAAAAATACTTTTATGCATTTTCTAACCATCATCACGTGAAATGCAACCTGCAGGATGTATAGCAGTATAGGGGCTGAGGCTTGCTATTGTTCTTATTGCTATTTGGATTACAACGGGGGCAGACTGGATCCTTAGGGCCTTCTTTTGAACATCTAGTAATCTCATGAAAAATAGAATTCCAATATAATAATAATAATWATTATTATTATTCCAATAATTCTAATAATTAATTTCAATAAAAATATTGACCCCAGATATGAGGAAGGTGTAAATTACTAAGGTGACACCTGCTTAAACCTTAGTCTGAACTGAGACCAGTAGAAATTATAAGCAACAAAGAAGAAAAAGCCATAAAAATACAAACAAAATATTTCAAAGTGGAAGAGCTCATATGCACTCAATATGGTTGAAAGCCACTCTTGAAAATGCCCAACATTTATTCAAATATGTCAGTCTCCGAAACGGGGGGACCGCTTCCAGAATGGATGCRGTCTGGTCCCAAGGAAGTTCACATTTTTGGGAACAGTATGGGAAGAATCTCAGAGCCTCTGGGAAGCATCCACCATAGCAGAGCAAGCTGCTTCAGAACAAGTAAACCTTAATGGCAATGATGCAGATTTAAAATTTTATATTACAACACAATCAAATCTTAATATAAGAAAAACTAAAGTGAAGCTAAGAAGAAAGTACATATAGGCAAAGCAAACTGACTCTATAATAGAGCACAATGTAATGGAATATAGGTAACTTACTACTGCAGTTTTTGAAAGAAGACATACAGATGAGCTATGTATCATGTAAAAAGTAAATAAACTCCATTATTAACAAYTTCTCGGATCATAAAGAGAATGTAATGTCAACATTGCCAAAGGAGTAGTGTAAGCAATGAATCCTCACATACCAACACCAATTTGCCTTCACAGGTAAAATGAGTATGAGGAGAGGGTTCGAACACGTTGCGGCTGGGTACGGCTCTGCCGCGTGCCATCGGATAGCACACCACACGGATGCTGYGACGGCGGCATGGAGGTAGCTCTGACAGGTGGTGAGCACCGAGAGATGGGGATAGCCACGAGGAGAGGACCGCAGGGCTGCTCTTAGGGGCTGACTTTCATCTCCCCTTCTCCCCTCCTTCTTTTTTCAAAATCTTACTTTCTTTTGGAAACCACGGTGAGAAACTGGCAAAACGCACGGGGAATTTTAGTACCATACTGATGATTTGTTTTGATGGTTGTCCTGCAAAATTAAATGAGGMGGCCACAATATCAAAACAGGTTTGCATTTTAAGTTACAGTCTCTTAAATTCAATTGCAGCTATAAAATGGAATATAAAGGGGCTATCTTGAGAAGAGAAAAAACGAACATGTTGTAAGTTACATTATGTGCTCTTGTGAAAGTAACATTTTTGTATTACACGTATTACCAAATAAATTGATACCTGTTATTTGGATGAGAACTTTGAAAAACATATGTAAAAATCCTGAAGAACGCTTTTATTCTTGTTGGTAAGAGGGTGGTTCTTTATGGAAATTTATGGAAATCTGTGAGCTTGCTACCTCACAGAAGAAACAAATAATGAAAGAAAGATAAATAAATCACTTATTTTTTTGAAAAAAACCTATGGGGGAGATGAAAATCTTAATTATAAAAGTGCAAGAACTTTTTTGCTATAATAAAACTCAAGCCAAATGAGTCAGAAACAAGAAAGCTGTAACATTAATTAAAAATGGCTGTGGAACATACATATACAAAGCTGTTATCTTCTAACTCCTGTCACCGACAGACTGGTTCTTTTAACACTTGGGTAGATCCTAAGTCACTTTTGAATGGTCTGCTTTAAAAATAAACTTTGAGATTCCTCTAAAGTAATTAGAAATAACAAAAGGTAGGCAAGACTGCAAAACATACGTCTGAAACTCCATTGCTGAGATATAGGAGATGCCTACCGTCTTGATGCAACAAATGCTTTCAAAATCATCACACAAATTATGGAAGATTAATTTAGGTGGTTGTTTTTTTTCCCTCACTGCCTTCAGTGCCACCAGGAACCAGCCCTTTCCTTTGAGGATATAAAGTTTAATTCATTCAAAATTGTAATAACCTCGCATCTCCTCCCGAGCTGAGAGGGTGATGTGAAAATCAATTAGAACCAAAAGCCAACACATACTATTCTCTAAGTTCCACAGGATAAATGCAAGAATTACTCGTTGCTTTCAAAATACACTACTTAGCCTTGCACCTTTCAGAAGCTAGATGGTTATGAGGACAATTTCACAGGAACAAATCGAGACCTTGGTAAGGTCAGCAGGTTCAGCATCCCGCGTGAAGCCCGTTGCACAGCACATCTCAACCAAGCTCTCCAGCTCCATGGACTCCCCAATGACTCCCACCCTACGTCCTACCCTCCCAAGGAGCACTCATTCCTGATGGAACATGCCAGCCACTCAGGTCCAATTACCTACTCCGTCTGTATGAGAAATTAGCTTTATGTTGTACTAATCACATACCTTTACAAGAAAAGTGAAACAGCTAGTCCATATAATTTCACAAATAAATTATGTTTCTTTGAAAAAAATACTTGTTTGCTGA
Organism: Phoebastria nigripes; assembly: GCA_035582835.1. NCBI lineage: Eukaryota > Metazoa > Chordata > Aves > Procellariiformes > Diomedeidae > Phoebastria > Phoebastria nigripes. Next base: position 735,143 of record JAYKAV010003421.1, on the reverse strand, counting down.
AAATATAATCACTAATAAAAATATTTAAATAATTTCTGAAAAAAAACTGGCAATGCATTTCAAATACAATTGTCATTTTAGTCTGTATATTGAGAATGACAGTCGGCTTTTCTTTCTGGGGTTAATAGCAGAATTCAGCCTGACAGCTTGTCAGCAAACTTGAAAAATTCAGTCACAAAACTTAGATTCAAAATGAGCCCTTCTTTCATCTGCCAATTTTAAAATGTCAGGAATCACCACGTTAAGTGAAAATCAAGTAGATGACAACTAATCTGGCTATCGAAAGGAAGCAATAAACCATGGAGTACTTATAAATGATTACGAGGAACAACACTGAGAAAAGCCAAACCAACCCAGAGCACCTTGTAAGGGCTCCGAGAATTTTCATCTCCTGCTTTCGAACCAAATGAAATCGTAATGAATAAAACTGTGTAAGTGGCTCCCGTTAGCAATGCTGTCAGCAGAGACCCATCTATACAACGGTGGTAAAAAGTCTTTCTGGCTTGGCAGTTTCACATCAGGTCTTACAGTAGCTTTTGAAAATAAACCTTCATAATATGTGAGTTTAATTTCCCTAATTTACTTCTGGGCACTGGCTCATGGCTACTGCTTAACGTCCAACACTCTTTCCCATTAAGAATAATCTTTGGCTGCTCATCTACATTGGAAACCACCAATAAACACAGTAAGATTTGCTGTGCCACATAGTCCAAATAACAACAAATGGCAAAGATAATTATCCAGAGTCATTTCCCTGATCTTACTGGTGCACGGTCCCAGGTATCAGCTGCAGCCAAATTGGACATATTGGGAAAAAACATTCACAGTTGACCCCAGCTAAGGCAACCAGGGGAGCACTCTATGGATATAAAACTATTCCACATGTGACCCCAAACTGGTGATGGAAACACCACCTACTCATTAGAAAATGCTTTGGGATACTTCCTAGATGAAAAATGGGCAAGCTTTGTATCTTCTCTGTGTCTTTCTCAACAGAACCACTTACTAACAGAATAAGAGAAATTTTGGGTTTCCTATTGAAGAACAAAACTACTAATATCTAAAAGACAACACTTGTGTATATCTCAAAGACAACGGCTGATAACGTACAAATCTACAACTTTTTCCATTGCACAAAGATCTAAACCTTAGGATACCTTGTAAGACTATTTACCATCGTTATTTATCATTTATACAGCATCTTTGCTGAAGGCACAGGCAAAAGGACGTTGCTAAAGCTGTCCTAATTTAAATTGCAGTTAACAATGTTGGAGCCCCAAAGCTTACTCAAATTTCCACCTTCAGAAATAAAATCCTATAACCAAAGATATAGCTAGAAAGGCTAATGAAGACACAGGAAGGAAATGCTGCTTAACCACATTTGTTGAAAAACAGTATCAATTTCTCTCCTCACTCTTTTATTTGCAATAAAGTTCCATTTAAGGAAGAAGAAATAGTTATTAACTGTAGTTTAATCCTAGTTATTAATGGATAGCACTGTAGAAGACTATGCAGTTTTTAATTCCAGGCATTGCCACACATAGCACCTCCTTGTGCTACCCACCGCTGAGGCAGCCCCGCTTCCCCGCAGCTCCTGCCCCAATGCGCTGAGACCGGCGAGYGGGGAGCCTGGCTCCTCCTGGGTTAAACTGTCCCCAGGGAAGGCTTGACATCTGGCCTGGGGTCACTAGGAGCGCAGAGCTTTTGAGAGAGATTTGGACAATGCTCCAAGAAGCTGCCTTGTAGATCTCATAGAATCGTAGAATCATTAAGGTTGGAAAAGACCTCTAAGATCATTGAGTCCAACCGTCAACCCAACACCACCGTGCCCACTAAACCATGTCCCTAAGCGCCTCATCTACACGTCTTTTAAATACCTCCAGGGATGGTGACTCCACCACTTCCCTGGGCAGCCTGTTCCAGTGCTTAACCACTCTTTCAGTAAAGAAATTTTTCCTAAATGTCCAATCTAAACCTCCCCTGGCGCAACTTGAGGCCATTTCCTCTCGTCCTATCACTAGTTGCTTGGGAGAAGAGACCAACACCCACCTCACTACAACCTCCTTTCAGGTAGTTGTAAAGCACGATAAGGTCTCCATCTCAATCTGTCATGTACCCCATGACAACAATGCTGGTCCCAGGACATCATGGGCTACCGGTAAGTGATGGAGCGCTGCCCCTTGCTCTACGAGCTGCCTTGCTGGGATGCTGAGGGACTCCACTGCATGAACAGGAGTGCCGCACAAAATAGCCCCCCGTACCCTCAGTCTTAGGCTCTCAAATGTAGGACACATGATTTAAAACTACTTGAAGGTGGTACTTAACTCATCCCTGATATTTCCGTGATTACCATCACTGTCACAGACTGGAATGAAAATCTCCTCTTCAGTGCAGGGTCGGTGACAGTGCAGAACGTGCACCCCACCTGTCTCAGTTACACATTTGTCTTGGATTTGGAGTGACTGAAGCACGGTGTTTTAGAGGACTAAAACTTCCCCATGGTCACAAACCAACCATAGGGCATTCTTTCCCTTGAAAACTGCCACCACCATTTCTCTGCATGACTCCTCTCACCAAGCTTGGCCACCTGGTCTAACATGGCATCCTCACCATCGGAGATGGGGATGCGTTTGCTTGGGCGACGCAAGTTTTACTTGCAAGTATAGTTTTACTGTACTTCCGATTGTAAGTGATGGAAAATTGAATAAAAATTCTGAGTTCCTGAAACACTGCAGACCTGTCTGAAGCCCATTTAAATAAGGAAACTCAAAACTAAGCCTTCACAGAAATTGTATATATTTTTAAAAGGATTAAAATTACTTTTTAAATTTGTTATTTCAACCAGCTAGATAGAAACAATGCCCCAAATGATGAAGATAATGCTTTGTTTAACAGATTCTGGAGCTACAAGATCATTCCAAAAACCAAAGGCTGGAATAAACAAAGACTATTCCTTCTACATGGAGAACACACAGTCTGGCTTCTTTGACTGTGTCTGAATCCTTGCTCCATCAGAGTGCCTAACTGAAGAATATTAGGAGCCCCTTCGACACAGCGACTATTCAACCATGCTTAAAACTTGGTCATATTCTTAAATGCCTTGAATAACAGGAAAGGTGTTAGAGAAGAACATCATCCGTAGCAAAAAAGAAGGAACACAAGTTTCTTGTGATCAAAGTTCTACAGGAGAAAGGGATACAGTGCATCTAGACAGCATTGTATAACAAATGATTTGTACCAAACTCGGCCATCTCAAATTGAATTAACTTCTAAGCACAAAATTACATCGTAATTGCAGTTTAAAAAGTACAATACAATGCAAACTTAATCAAAAATGGAGTACAATTAATATACAAATAATGGTGCAAGAACCAGGAAGCATTTTAGAGGATTTCTGAAGAAAGAAGGAACTTTGTTCACCCTACTCATGATAATTTTCCATTTTTACCATGATGTTAATGAAAAAGTCTTTGTGAAGCAACGGAAAACAAAAAGGATAATTTTTTTTTTTTTTTAAAATCTACTATAAGTCCGTAAACACCAAGACATTGTTAAAGAAAAAACTGTTCTCGAGTATTATCATAAACARTGTTAATATGAAAGATTCACAAAGATACTGAATGGGGCATTGGAAAATCAGGAAACAATGAGGTGGAAAACTTCTGGGTGCAGGCACAGAAAACTCGCCGGATTTACTGTGCATTAACTGCAGAATCATAAGACAGGCATCCAAAAGAACTTGACATCTGGCACCAAAAGGGGGAGTGTGTGTCAAGGAAAGATTTGTGGGAAAGACTTATTGCCGATGCCAACACACACTCAATTACACTTCTGATAGCCTTGAAAGCAGGGCACACAAAGCCCAGCGAAACGCGTAGTTCTGCATTAGAGCACGGAACTCATTCTGATAGAAGAAAATTATGGGAAACTATACATTCTCAGCTTGTATCATTAACTACTATAATCATTTACCGTACACAGCATTATTAAATATTCCCCCAGGATAAAAGGGGTAAATATATTGCTTAAATATTCAGTGGCTGACTGTAAAATTTCATTCCAGATTAACTGATGAAGATGAAGAAATGCTGCTGAAAACAAACAATTTATCTTCACTACGCACAGCAGATAGCTCTTGGAATAATGCCAGAGGCTATGTGGGTTTGAATTCAATAGCTGCATTAAAAGAAAACTACACCCCTACTACACACCATGCTGAACATCACTGAATAAACAGTTTGCTGCAGCACTGCTTAAATAATTCAAAAAGGATTTTTGGGTTTCAAACATTTTTTTTTGAAGTATTGTATCTCTTAATGTATTTCAAATAAATGCTGGTTTTTAAAATTTGTATTAAAAACCATTAGAGTAAGTAGGAGAACAGAAAAGTCAAAGACTCAAAACTAACAAAGGAGTGATTTCTAAGAGAGGATTTAAGAAAGATTTGTCATCAGTGAGAAAGTCACCTCCAAGGGCACGTATCTTATAATATACACATGCATTTACACTTACTCATCTGCAACCTTGAGAGATTCCAACTGGCTCTCGTAAGTCTGGACAGCATAATTTTCGTACAGACATATGTGCATCTATATATTTGTATAGAGCTATAACAAAGTAATAAATAAGCAGCCTTATTCAACATCAGAAATTCCATAAACTTTCTCCAATTAGATTGCATTTCCAGCTAGCTTTAACTTACGATTGGAGTGCTCTGCAAAGTCTGCTTTTGCAGTTTACTTTAAGAATGTATTTCTCCCATCCTTAGAAAATGTAAATAATTTGAAATATTAAAACCTCACTAAATGTTTCATAGCATATTACTACAACGATGAGGAGAGGGAATGCACATTAAAGACCTTGCTGAATCGGCGGCAGCGCACCTCTGCTGAGGCCCGTCGTCCATCATCTGTCGAGAAGAATACTGTTCGGAACTTACATGTGCACCTACAGGATGCCTGTACCTCCTTTGTATAAAATCGGTTCTTTCAAAAGAAGATCTAATGATTGTGTTAATTCATGCTTCTTAATTGCATTCCTCAGTAGCCTTATCTGTTCTAGGTTCCAGCAGAACAGAGAAATCACTTCTGGGAAAACTTCAGGTGACCTTCTATGGAAACTGATGAGACTAAGACTATGTCTACAATGGCAAATACTGCAGCACAAAAAGAGTGAATCTGTAAGCAAAGAGGCCGGTGCCCAAGACCCAGTGCCCACTCAGGGCAGATTTCAGGGGCTGTTAGAGCCCGGGCAGTTAGAGCAGAGCTAGTCCATGTGAACCACACACCCAGGAACGGCTGGAGTACAGGACGTGGGTGCCGGGAGCTTACCTTCTGAATTAACATCCTTTGAAAGGAGCTCCATCCATGTGCTTCAAGACTGTAACGTGAAGCATTTGAACTCAACTAAATAGGGATGATTGGAAGAATCACTTTAAAAGCATCCTTCTGCTTCACATGACAATGCTAATGTACACAGCACACCCTCACAGAAAAGACGCTTTTCTGCTCCGTGTCTGATATTGGACAGCTCAGGATGTAACCTACAGAGTAAAGCTAAAACTCAGAGAAGGTGGCAAAAGTCACAGGAAAGAGCATTTACTCACGACATGGTGCTACAGAAAATCAGTGAAGTAATGGCTCTAAGGACTGACAAGTGCACGTTCAGAGCTGACGCTTAGATACCTCCAGCGACCAGCCACTGAAGTCTGAAGAACGTTAATTCCCAGAACCTTTCTCAAAAACACTTCAGTGACAAATTTATTTAGAAATAATAGCTCAATTGCCTAAAGACCAAGCTCATCCGTTCTTACTCTAAGTTAGATGTGATGTAAAATATTAACAAAAAAAACATCTAAAAGAATGATGAAAAATTATTAGAACTCCATGCAGTTAAACTAGCAGATGATCTTAAGTTTGGGGAAATCAAAAGTCTTCCTGTACGCACCGCACAGCCAGAACACCAGCTGCTGGATATTTAACAGCAGCGTACAACCTAATTTCTTCCCCAGGACAAAAGAAAAAAAAAAAATAAATTTTTTAGAGATATATTAATATAAAGCAACAGTCTTGCTTTAGTATCTTCTGGGGAAGTTTACCTATGAAGGGATATAAACAAGGTGTTTAAGGATGGAATGTGTCTCATAAGCATCTCACAGCCAGAAACAAATCCAAGTACCTAACACAATCTCATTCAAACTCACTTCTTTTCTGGTCTAGGTGTGTGAAGCAAAGACATTCTTCAGACCTGGATTTTCCTTACCTTTGCAGGGGTGATTTGCACTAAAAGATATTATTTACTATGGACATTTAGAAAGATTAAAGTTCAGACATATAATTAAGCATAATTAAAAGAGAAGTATTTTCTTTTCTCCCAGCAATCACTGGTATTCTAGACTCTTTCTATAAGCACAGAGTTGCCCTGAAGTCAAGGCAGCACGATGCCAAACCTTTATTTTGAGATGCCCCGGTGCAGCAGCCCTCCAGGGCAGGATTGGTGCCGGTTCCTGCAGGAATTGTTAGGGCACTGTTGTGGTTTAACCCGGCAGGCAGCCAAACACCACACAGCCGCTCACTCACTCCCCCCTCCCCTCAGTGGGATGGGGGAGAGAATCGGGGGGAAAAAAGTAAAATTTGTGGATTGAGATAAAGACAGTTTAATAAAACAGAAAAGGAAGGGAAAATAATAATAATAATAATAATAATAATAATAATGATAGAATATAAAAATGAGTGATGCACAATGCAATTGCTCACCACCCGCTGAGCGATACCCAAGCAGCGATCACTACTTCCTGGACCACGCCTCCTATTTATATATTGAGCATGACGTCATATGGTATGGAATACCCCGTTGGCCAGTTGGGCTAGCTGTCCCGGCTGTGCTCCCTCCCAGCTTCTTGTGCACCTGGCAGAGCATGGGAAGCTGAAAAGTCCTTGATGAGTAGACTACTTAGCAACAACTAAAAACATCAGTGTCTTATCACCATTCTTCTCATACTAAATCCAAAACACAGCACTAAGAAGAAAATTAACTCTATCCCAGCYGAAACCAGGACAGGCACTAATCACCATGGTGTTTGCTCTTTTATACCTTTTGCAACGAGGTGACCAAGTCACCAACGTTAGTGTGAAACAAACTAATTTGTTTAGTTTAGTAACTCCTTAAATAACGTGTACGACAAGTCAGTCCCGTGTCCTGTAACACTTTTAGGGACAGCCTCCCGTTGTAAGAATGGGAAGAAAGTTGGGGGGTTTGGGTCTTGAACCCTGAAAGCGCATTACAGGTCTCCTCATGCAGAGATCTAAATTTTATGACAACACCTRAGGATTTATACAGGGTCTGCATGATCTAGCAGAGCACACGATCTGTAAGTGGACATTTTCTGAACAATTCAGGACTGCTAAAACTTTCACAGAATATGAGTAACGCAACCTACTCTTATCTCTTGTTTTTAACACCTCCTTTCTTGGTAAGAGGATGGCAAATAACATTCACATGAGATAAACAAGACTGGAACCCATACAGAAGTATTCCTGAGTTTCTTGCGCCTCTCATYATATACACCGCTTCATATCGTATTCACCATTCAAGACTATGCCCCAGTAATATGTAATATTTCCCTTTTAGCTTATGTCAACCCATACACATTTTAAAAAATCGTAGCTTTTTTCAGGCTAACTTTCATCACAACTTCTTTCGAGATAATACCATTCTAAGATTATTTTTAAAATTTCATACATATGTTGCAACCAGAGTAATAACTATCTCTGAAAAATACATTTAACTGCTTTAATCACCTTTTTCTTACAGTACTTGATTTCAACTCCTTTGAACAACCCAAGATCAATAATAACCAGGCTCGACTAGTTTTGAGTCTACATGATAAAAATAGGTAATAAACCGCTACTGGTTCAAGAGGATGTTCTGTGTATAGGTCAGCTCAAGGTCCCAGGTAAACATCTCATCCGTGTCCTGGAGCCCTCTTTCCTGCGTGCCTCCTTCTCTCACAGGGTCCTCCTGCTCAGCTCTCAACATCGGGCCATTGCACCCTATCGATCTTCTTTAAATCTCCAGGAATAATAAATTTCAAGACAACACAGCGCAAGCTGACTAAAGCTCTTTAATTACATCACTGCTGAAAGGAAATCATTGATCAACGGCATTATGGGAGAATCAACTGCCCCCCAAACCAGATCAAAGTCAATGAAACGGCTGAGTAGCTGCCCCATTTGGGACCCTTCCCAGATTAGTGCCCATGGACAAGCAAAAGAAACTCTGCTAACACATGCTGCTTACTAGGGTTTTGAAGCTCTCCCTGGCAGGTGTCATGCTCTAAGCATGGTTTTTGATTACTCTAATTAAATATAATATTATCAACAGATCTTCATATTGATCCCTAAACCCCCTTCTAAATAGAAAATTAAAAGCTCTGAGGGAGGGACTTAGAGGCTAACAGGTAGGTTTAATGGTTTTAATCTTACACCAGCTTTCCCTACGCTGTATTTCCTAAAAGTACTATTGATTTCTTACTACAGCAAACACAGAATTTTAGTATTTTGTTTCATTAGGGTAACATTAGCTGCTCTGTTACCAGCTAAATTAAAAAAAAAAAAAATCAGGAACAGCAGCACAGATCCACTTCTTTAACCAAGTCTAACAAAAATATTTGACAAGCTTAAATGAATAGTGAAGTTGGGTTTTGATTTTAGACCTACTTTAATAAGAACAAACTTATCATATAAGCATAAGAAAATATTTATCTTGATATAAAGTTTCTTTTCATCAGCTAGTGACTAAAAATGTTCAAATATGAATATCTGCATATAGCATATTCTCGCATATACACATTCCACGTACATGATAAAGAAAAATGAGAAAATACTCATGACATTATAATAAAAAGGAAAAGTATTTTGAATTCTTTAATTTTTTTTTTTTTTTAAGTTTACAGTGCAACGTGGATGTTTCCTATTACCAGGATCAATTACACATGAATCAAATCATAAACGACTATATAATCCCCCAACTTTGTCCTTTAAAAACTCATTTAGCGTTATTATTTCTCTCTGGCAGGAGTCGGCAGCGCACTAATAGGGACGCGCTGCCTCCATGCCACATCTCTCCTCATTCATTTCCTATTCCCTCAGGTGGTTCTCCTTGCTAATGCCCAAATGGCATCAACCTGTTGTTTAGCACATCCATGAAAAGGCGAGCCTGCTGGCTAATTTACCAAGGGATTAAAGCCCTGAAACCACTTCAATCTGTTACTCTGTCTCGGTGTAAAAGCCCTGCCCCTGACAGTCAGGCTCCCAAGCCAAAGGGGAAAAAAAAAAAAAAATCTCATTTTAAGAAAGAAAAATTCAAAGTGGAAGACATTTAAAGTAATGCCTGCACATGCCAAATACATCAGGTGCGCAGTTGCACATGTTTGCAGCCTAAAAGCTAAAAAAATGGGAAATATCAAGTGTTGTGACAGTGCTAAGGGGATTTTTGTGTTTAAATACGCTGATATTGTAGTCGTTAACAAAATCTGACACTTTGATAATGTAAACCGTGTTACACCGACTGCAGTGGATATTAAAAGTTCTGCACAACTCTAGTTATTTCACCTAATTTTTAAAAAAATTTGTATCCATCTGTGAACACGTTAGGCTTATTTCCATGCTCGTGTCCTGCAGGGACAAAGGGAGAGGGCTACACCGCTATTCCTCTGACGACAGTCGCTAAAGCCCCATTCCCTAAGGACGTTACGATTGTAAACTGCTATACTGGACACCCATAGGATTGTTAAACTAACAAAATTAATAGTATTTGTCAATCTTCGTAGGAGCAGGGTGTCAGGGAGGGAAGGTGCTGTCTGTAGTCTGTAAAACCAGCTCTAAGGTTGCACCTCGACTTTCTGATAGTGCACCTAAGTAAACATCTGAGGTCAGGATCCAGCCCACACCGACTCAAAGTCTTTTCCACTTTCTTCCTCTACCCTCACAAGTTTAATAAACAACAAAGCCATCATTTTTTAACACTTTAAAAAGCAAGTGCAGTGATTCATAACTATTTCGTAATTAAAATTTTATGGCAAATAGATACAGCCATCAGTCATCCAGTCTGGTACGTCCAAAAAAAGTGAGATTTCAATTTATAAGCCCATGTAGTACTGTATGAGCTACAGTGTATAAAAACACATTTCAAGGGAGTTATTGAACTGGAGAAAGCAAAAATTGTGGGTTTGTTTTTTTTTTTTAAATCAAATACAGTGTTGATTATGAATTTGTTTGCACATCGCAGCAGCTCCATAGAGTAACTGATGTTTAAAAAGGAAAAGAAATATTATCCTCTTTTTCTTCCAGTGCTATACTAATAATGTCAGGTAGTATCCCTGGTACTTCCTAATGCCAAGTATACAGATTTTCTGGAATTACAAAATGCCAGAAAAAAATGCATGTCAGTGCCAGGGGTTTCACAGACAACGAAAGCCTGTCAATTGGTGTTTGTAAGATATGCCTATTCAGAAATATTTAACATAAGAGCATGATACTCTGGGTCCCATTTCAATAAATTTTATTATAGCGACAACATGGAATTCTCTGACTGGCAATGAAAATAGTGAAGTTGGTGGTCTAGTATATAAACACACGTTTACGGATTTCCAAAATTTGTACTGAGCATCCTGGTTCTCATGAGCTGTAGAATCCATCACTGATACAGACTTAAAAAGAAATACTATTCAAAACACGAATCAGGATGATCTTACCTATTTAATATACACAGCCAGCTCATTTTAGTTCGGATGTAGGTAAGTGTTTGCAAATCAGTTTTACAAGTACACATTTTCATCACTCTGTGGGATCTGTAAAACTTGCTCTTTTAGTATAATCTTTCTGTGGTTTCTTTTTCTGACTTTATTTAAGAGGACATTATTTGTTTAGAAATACAATAAACCCACATATTTTAAATAACTGAATGTTTCTCGCACATGTTCTTGAAAGGACCTTTTTCTTAATCTCATAAATATTCTACATCACCTGGGAAATAGCCTTCTGTTGGAACATACCCAGCTATTAAACTAGTTTTGTCCTACAAAATGTTCTGGTTTGAGATGCAGTGCATGCTACATGGCTTTCCAAGAAATATCTATTTATAAGATATAAGCTGGCATCACATTCCACATGTTTCTGCATGTACCCTAGTGCCAGATGATAGTAATTCTTTGTAAGAATATTTAGGGATTCCCAAAACTCTTTGCAACTGTAATACTGGCTGTCAACATTTGAGATTATTATCCACTTCTAAGATGAAAAAATGTCTTGTGACTTGGATGGAAAGGCTGGCATAAGTACTCCCGTGAAAATTACAAATAGGAAAAAGAATGGTTGTCTATTTACAAAAAAAAAAAAAAAAAAAAAAAAAAAGCTAAACATTAGACTTGCTGCTTCAACAAACTATTATTACATGCTTCACCAGTCCATTAAAGAAAGTAATTTAATCAGTTTGTATTTTCTCAGTAAAATCTCATTCAGAGAAATTTTATTGCCAGCTATCTAAATAGTAAATACTTATTATGCTCTCAAAATGAGTTTTTGCTTGCCAAGGGCAAACCCATTGCTGTTATTGTAGTGCTCTGTCAGAGAAACAAGAAGTTAAAAAGGTTATAAAGATACCATTAACGTCATGGGACTGTCTTGTCAGGACTCAAAAGTGCTTAGTAATTGAGGGTTTTATTCAAAGTGTATTAGCACCCATATAAACGGCACAGCTAATATGATGCTTTAGGCTTTATTTTGTTGCAGCCCTGCATAATCACCTACAAACAGCTGAATACTGTAAATTTATCTGCTGAAGAGCACAGCACATTTTATCRTCTGTTTCTAGGCTGAGTCTTTGAATAAAACGTCAATAACGTACAGCTTAAAGGCACAGACGAGGTGCAGCCAGCCAGGGCCACCAAGCAAGCTCTAACGACAACTAATTGGTGCCGGCAACGTGGCCTCTGCGCAGAAACACGGCGCAGGGAAAGGGCACGTGCGGCGGCTTCATTCAGAAAAGTCCATTTCTCGCCACTAAAAATGCTAGGAATACGCCTGTTCAATAAGCTTTTAAAAAGTCTGTCTGTACAGACACACCGCAGCAGAAACCTGGAAACGGCACAGCCCAGAAGATAATATTCCTTGATTCTCTTGACAGGTTTTGTAGCGCGGCAGAGCCGCTGCAGTAGCGTCCCTGGGCAGCAGGAACGTTCCCCCGCTGCCTGCAGCCCCTGCTCCTGTTGCTTCAGGTCACTCTGCCGCTTGATTCCACCATCTAATGGGTTTGCCGTCATCCCAGTTTGGGTTTTATCATCCCAGTTTGGGTTTTGGTGGCAAACTTGATTATAATTTATCTCAAACAAACACTTGAGAAAGACAAGGAACGATAACAGAAGTAAATAAAAATCTCYCTCCTCGGCACTTCTGTTGGTCCACAAATAACTCTAGAAGCTGTAGTAATTTTTGGCCTGGCCCTCCCCTCACCTTGCGTAAATCCGCTGCTCTCCATATACATCTATGTGAAGAGCCACATTGCTGGTCTAGGTTGCAACAAGGTCTACGATAGGGTTTTCAGAATGTATGTTAATGGCTAAAGGCATTTTATAAAATACATCTATTTAATGCATACAKTAAAAATGCATATGTTTAATTTTTAATTTTCATACTTTAAGCATAACTTGTTTGAATAAAGTAACATAACATGAATTTTGTACTTCATTTTTGTACTTCAATGAAAGATGCTTATTATAATGAAAACTTAAAACTGCATGCAAATTGAAAAATGAATGGGGGGGGGGGGGAAACCACAAAAACCTTCCAGTTCCAATGTCATCTCTCCTCACATGCTTATGATAGTGGCACTATTGTAGCCACAGTGTCCTTAACCTTCCCACCTTCAACCAGAAAGCATGGTGTAGAAGAAAAGTAAGTTGAGGAGCAAATTTTTTTCTTATGTGCCCACTACAGACAAAAAGAAATGGTCAGAGCAACTTAAAGCAGATGTATTGTGCAAGCTGAAATTCTAGGTGCTAGAAAAAGCAAGAAAAACCAGAACGTCGTCTGCCACRATGTAAGAACTAAAACGTAGTTCAGCACTGCAGGACACGCTTTAAAAGTACATCTTTTTATGAACTGAGCTCCACCACCCGCCGATCAGAATTGCAAAACGCTCTTTGATTTTTTCTTGCATAAAAGTCCCACCAACAGAATTATGATTACAGCTGCAGCAGGAACAAAAACGTCACCAGGTGTGAACTACTGCCTGTTTAGAAATGCTGGACTGGAATGCGTAAACCAACATTTCAACTCATCATCGAACATCTGGACAAGGTATTTTAAATTGAGACATCGTTACGTACTAAAGGTACTGCCAAAGCAAAGGAGCACAGGCTATTCTCAAGTTCATATTTACAGCTAAAGGAAAAAAAGACATTGCCTTACTGAAACACTTGCCAACGTCATTGCTGAAGTCTAAGTCGGTCAGTCAGGGGTTTACTAGGAAATGTCATCAGTTCCAAGTATCATTCATAACAACCTCAATTTTTCACTGAAGTCTAGAGATTTCCTTTGCCAGGCATACAACATTGACAGAAAGACAACTGATTTTCAGATTTTCTTCAGGAGCAGAGGACGCTATGCCATCAGCTTCAGCAAATCTAGTAGGACCAGTTTTGAAACAATCAYGATAGATTTTGATAAAGGCAGGTGTTTCAGAGAAGTAGGCAGGAAAGAAGGAAAACACATGAAATGGAGGTACTGCAGGTTTCCCTACACAGTGAGTGAAAAATTATTCTGGCTAAATTTATGTTTCATGGAAAATAATTTGACCACCACCCACAGGGAATAATTGCACTTCTACAATATAGCCCAGGAAAAACAATTTAATATATTGTAGGATGGTGACAGCACGACACCCTATTAGGATTATTTGACTGTTAGAACCTGTTTATTGCAACTTCACTGAACCGACTGTTTGGGCTAAAATTTTACATGCTTAGGTGTGCTTCAGTTGATTTTTCTGGTTTTTGTTTACTCTATTTTGCTTTGAGGAGGGAGGTAAATTATCTATGCATAACCGTTTCTGAAGATCGGGGCAAGGACAAATGTTTTGTCTACGTAAACCACGTTGGGGATCTTCTCTTTAAGAAGCTCTACAGCCCCCCACATTTGCAAAAGCACCTGCAATGCAACACATCCCCGTGAAATTATGCCTACATTTGCTCAAGCTGTTAACCTACGAAAAAGAGATTACTGGGGACATACGCAAACCGCTGTAGCTAAATTCCCTCAGATTTCTTCTCTGAGGAGGCTTAAGCCCAGAACTGAAAAACGATGCTGAACTTTCTGTAGGGTTTAATCAAACTAGGCCAGGCTGGGCACAAAAGCTGCGAGGAAGGGGGATTTCTCTCAAAGCCTTTCCAGTCTGTTCTCTGCCCGAGTGAAATTCTTAAAGCGTGAGATCTAGACCACGTCAAAATAGGTGCACATGAAGATAAATCACTGGTCAGAATACAGTATAAAACTGTTCACATGAATGCCAATTCTTGCTGTTCTGCATACTCCAATTTTGCACCCATTTGTCTTGATCAAATACTCATGTGAGCAGCACCAAAGTGTTCTAAGTGAGCTCTTCCTCTGCCCTTCTCTTACTCTGCTGCTTGTAGTTGCCCTAACCTTTCCCTCCCTCCCTATCTTCCCCTTAATRTAACTTAGCTGCTTTGTACTGTTTCACCCTCCCACAGCTTATTTCCTTTCCCACCTTAGTTTTACCCACTCTTCAAACCAGAAAATCCAGAAACAAAGTGTTACTGCAAGTTAGGAATGCACAGGAGCCAAAGCCAGAGTTGCAGATGGGTACGTCAATGCGAACGAGAAGAGCAGAAACAATTTCCAGGATGAAATTCTGCTGCGTATTTCCAAAAAGCAACTGCTCATATTTCATCTTTTCATATTGACACACTAATTAAYAGAAACACTGCTAAGAATACCCTTTATAGCACTGCAGTTTCATTGAAATAAGCTACTAGGCACAGGTTCAACTATTACCAGTTTTCAGTGCAATTTCTTTCTGTCAAAAACCTTGATAACATAAGCAAATATAGACATCGCTGCCTTCCCCCTCTGCTTCAGTGTTGTATAAATACATAACAACATAACTGACACTTTATTTAATCTCCACTGACTATCGTTAATGACCCTCAGCCTGAACACAGCCCCATTCCTATGGAGCTCTGCACTCGGCTGCTCAGCTCACGCAGGACCAGTTCAGGGTTTCAAGTACTTGTTCTTTTACAATGTAAATGTGAATAACCTTTGTTTCATAAAGAACTGAGAAATCCACAACAGAGTCTTCCCTTCATGTTTTCTTGCCTTGAGTTGATAGCAATGGAATCACGATTTCATCTTGCTCAAAGAGGCTCACCATTATAAAATCATTAACATTTTTCAGAGAAGACTCTCCAAGGGCTTAAGATCAACAGCATAAAATGCTGAAAACCTTTAAGACAATACTCTGATTAAATTGTTGCACTGGGTATTTTAACAACATAAAGGGATACATGATGACTTAAACAAAGAAGCCTGCCCAGAAATCTTAAATAATAAATTACACTGTAGCCATAGAGAAGAGCAATAGAAAGGGAATTAAAGGGAGGATCTGATATAAAAGCATACAACTTGATTGTTCACGTTAGCTGTGTTTTGAAATACTTTTTTTTTCTTGCTAGGGTAATCAATACAAGTGATATGGCAAAGGACACGAGTTTTCATTACTCTTGCCTTTTATTAAAGACACCATTTTGCCCTTTCCCATGTATCACAGTGCAATTCTTTAATAAGCTTGTGGCAACACGGCTGAAATCATTGTCTGTAAATTTAATTCAGTATGAACTTTCCTTCCTTTTGCGTATTGWTTTGCATTTGGAAGAGTGTTAAATGAACGTCTAGCTTTTCATTTTAAAAAAAGAAGGCTAGAGAAATATATATGTGTGTGTGTGTATACATACACATACAGTTTATATCTGCCAATACACTGTTCAAATAAATAATAAACACTGTCTCTACCATTTTATCATGAGGTTATAACTGTTCTTAAAAAGCATCCAGGGCAATGCTTTAACTCACATCTCAGCCTCTCTCTCCCTTTCACACTCTTTGGTTTCGGATCAAAAGAAGATTGCTGGTGCTTGTTCAGGTCYCCCTACACAGCTAAACACCAGACAAGGAATTAGGAGTTTTAAATGCTACAGGCAAATATAGCTCTAGGCAGTTAGCGTAAGTTTATTCATCACATATTTGGGAGATTTTTTTTCAATAAACTCTCTGAATGCACTCTTCAATTGTTATTATGCGAAGCTCTCAGAGTAGACCACGCGAGGCTTCTAGCTAGCAGGTACTTTTTTCAAATGGGAAAATACTCATTTGTCTTTAGATAAAATTATCAATACATATAATATACTCCTTGAAGTAGCTGAGAAACTGGAGCAGCATTCAGTCTTTGAAACAATTCTTTTGAATAAGTTAACTAGGATGCTGTTAGATGGTAAAAGCGCATTTCACTGCCAGGACGGGCAATATCCTACCACAGACCGAACGCAGCAACCCTCCCACCCTGTTCCGAGTTCATTCTGGTTCTAAGTCCTACTATCAGTTTGGGATGATTAGGCATATTACCGCCTAATTTGGCATGTATGGAAGCAAYGCCACTTGTCTAAAGAGACGTATTATTTCTTCTGCGAAAAAAATCTTTATGCCCATTTTTATTTTTCTCCACGCCTCTGACACATTTTTATATTTTTCTTCAAGTACATTTGCATGCTTTTCCATTTAAAATCAAAACCATAAATAAGTTCTGATATCTACAGGTAGCAGCATCCAATGAATGCAAGTAGTGTTAGCTGTGAATTGTGGGGATCATAGAGCGTGACTTCCCTCCCCCAACCCCAAAATGAAGTCATATAGAATGGTGGCCTGGAAACACAGAAGTGAAACATCAGATAAAGTTCCTGGTTGTACTGCAAATATCCAAATGATCCRGAAAGACCATTATCATTTAAGATAGACACCCAACATGTATGCTCCTTACATCTCAGGAAAAAAAAAAAAATTGTCTTAGTGAGAACAGAAAACGATTTTGTCTCCAAAGACTGCATTTTCATAATGTTACATTTTCAAAAACAACAGTTCCTCAAAATACTGAGAAAGCATGGACTGTTGAAGATATCTGTTTTCCAAGAAATGAAGGGAATACTTGACCTACCCTTTTGTACAGAGCCCACATTAATTACATTTTAGAAGAGCAAATTTAAAAAAAAAAAAAATCTAAAAGTGAAAAAAACTCTCAAAATAATAGTATTTATAGCATTTTAAAAGATGAAGCCATCTTATTATTACAGAAGTTTATCTTAAAGTCTGCTTTTTCAAGAGCATTCTTGTAGGCAGAAAATATTGTCATATAAAATCCTGTCAAAATAACCAGAGTAACCAAACACCCCCCCATTTTTTTAAATACAGATATTAAAATTTATATTAAGAGATATAAAACAAAGAAGTATGAACAATACAAAAGAAAAGCAATAATGCCTATTTTTATAGAAATTCTTATTGGTGGTCTCATAAGTATGAGAATTTCTCTGAAGTCACCCAAGAGTTCCTATTAAATGATAGGCAGTCATCCTTGTAAAAAGCCGAACACAACTGCACCACTGGGGGGGGTGCAGAAATCTTTGCAAAACATCCACTACTATATTTTAAGATTTATTCAGTCGACACCTCATAATCATCTCTAAATCTAATGGGACACGAATGCATTTCATCACAGATGAAAATCTTCAGCGACTGCTAAAATGAAAATAAAAAAATTATTACAATCTAGTAGTTTGGCTTGCAGCATGCATTAATCAGAAATCATAATAAATCCACATGCTTCTTCAGACAGCACATTAGTCAAACAGTTTTGTATGATAACGACATTGACTAATGGGCTCAGAGTTAGAAGGGTCAATCATAAACTCATCAAATGCTTCATTTAATTTCTTAATTTGGACAAACACAATTTGTTTATGGGAAAGATATCAGGTGTTCTTGAATGAATAATGGCTATGAAACCAAACTCCATTAATCAGCTCTTGATTACAAATGACTCGGAGATTGTTTGTTCTAATTTCATTCATTTGGGTCAACAAAGAAAACATGAGCAAACGAAACCACTCKGAGAAAATGGCACACTTAGTTCTCCATATTTAATAAAGTTGTGATAAATATTCTTTCAATAACTGTAAAACAAGAATTTTATTACCCACGTTAAATACTATTCTTGGTTCAAGTGAAAAAATTAATATATATGATTTACAAGGGGATCATGTAGGCACGAAACAAGACCTTCAGGTGCTGGACGACTGTACTCTGAATTCAGAGCAACGTGCTTGTATTTCAGGTTTTCCTGAAAGGATGAATGTGAAAAGCACAAAAATGGCAGGTTTTGATTTCCACTTGCGGTGAAATATTTCAAGAAAATGATGCAATTTAACATCTTCAACAAGTAGGCAAGTGAGCTTAGCAGAATTGATGGTGAACTAAGAGGAAAAAAGGCCCAAGGACCTGCATATACCAAGATTCACAAATTCCTGCTGTCTTTTCCAGGCTTTAAGATTTTTAAACCCAGCCTGTATTTCTGCATGCCATTAAGCGTTCAGGAACAATTCTGCACTTTGTTACTGTGCAGCAGAACAAAAGAAGTTTTTCAGAGTTTGTTGGCAAGAATTGGGGCTGTATTCAGGAGGAGCCGTCACCAACATCGTTAAGGACRCCACGCTCGATTTGAACTGCCCGCTGCCCACCAGCTTCAGCCACGCACGTCACGACCAGATCCTACCTCGCTCCTCCTGCCAAACCCCACCTGGGCAAGCCAGCTTGCTGCTCCAGCTGCCGTCGTGGTCCCAAGCCGTCGCGCGACCGATTCCCCAGCTCAATCCAGGCCCTGGACCCTTAGGGCTGCACTTGTGTCCGAGTTTGAACCACAGCTTGCAGACCCTTGCAAGCACACAAACTTCCCAGCACCACTTCTAACTGTACCTTACAGCCACCTAGGAGCRGTGCGAGAGAAGGATTTCCTCCGATGACATCCTACAACCCAAAGACCGTCTCTCGGCAGAGACACCTTCGTGTTCCTCTGCTCCGTGCAAACCAGACAAGTTGTCTAAACCCTCTAAAGACAGAAGTACCCAGGAGGTTTAGCCGACAGGCAGCAGGCACCGGTGATGCTTAAAGCTGCTTAAAGCAAGACTGTTGGATGTAAAGGCATTTCATTTCAACTGGGATTTTGAGACAGAATGGGCTGCACTGTACAGCATCAATATTAACTCCATCAATATCTGGCTCTTAAACACAGGGCATTTTGTGCAGTAGCACAGACCAACAGMAATATTCATCTTTGATTAAAAGTCTGCCTTTTTCTATGAGTATATACTTAAATACTATAATGATAATTAATTCTGTATCTGCAGTTCAGGTATGTTTGCTTCACACATAGCAATGTGTATYTCTGGACAACCCTGAAGTTCTCCCCCAGCTGAAAAATAACAGCAGATAGGGCACTAATTACTAATTACAACTTCTCATCTCAGCCTGGAGCTAAGGGGGAAATGGGGATKACATGGTCACACATGAGACCAAGTGCTGGGACATGGGCTTCGTTCCCGCTCCGTCACAGACCACCCGTGACTGCTGGTAAGTCATTGAAACTCCCTGAGACCTTTGCTCTACCTCAAAAGGGCACTGTGATCTAAAATCCATTGATAGATAGGGAGTATTTATCTATTAAATTATAGGTGCCTTGGAAATGCCTGCTAGCTGGAGCACGAGCAAGGCCTCCTATAATTACCTCCACACTCGAAAACTTGCAGGATGCACCGTCATGACAGCAAGAAGGAACAAGAACATTTTATTTCTTTCCACTTGCTTCTCCCTCCAGCAAGCTGAGTGACAGATTCTGGCACACTTCACATCTGGAAATTAGACGGAGAGGCCCTAAACATTTAAACACGCAATTCGTGCCCACCAGCCAGAGCCAGTGCTGCTGAGCAGATCGAGCACTTTAAAGCCCTTTTCTGGGCATTCATGCTATAAAAGCCAGCCAAACGCTCTCCAGTTTCACTTGTAGAAAATCTAAACTGAAGGGTGGTAAACATCCAAAGATTTACAGGGTATACTGTCATAACATATCTTAGGGGCACACATTCTGGCTAATGCTTTAATGACCACATACCAAAACAAGCACCTAAACAGAGAAGATGGTGCGACAGGTTGGGTAAAATATGAGAAATAAATACTTTGCTGCTATCAATATTAAGACATAACATTTCCCAAAAGGCATGCTGAAACAGGAACTAGCCGCACAACCACATATGGTTTCTGCAGCCAAAACAGTGTATAATTAAATTACTGGGCAAAGTTGCTAAATATGAATTGATATAAAACTTAAGCTAACTGAAAAATTGTCTTTGACTTAAGATCAATAGCAGCACTGAAAGATTCATCTGCACATAATTGGCACACATATTTGCATCAAAATCATGTATACCATATGCTACAATATTACTGAAAATCCATTAGTTATAATGTAAGCCTGAGATACTTTTGTTTCTCGGTAGCGCAAAAAAAAGGTCTCAGATAAAAATCTAACAAAAAAATAGAAATTCTAAAAGCCTTAGAATTATTTCTAAAGGCAATACATGCTCATTAACTAATAAAGTTAATGTGAAGTCTACTTATAGGCTCTGATTTACATTATGGCATCCCTACATTAGCAACTACTCATTGGCTTCTTAAACTAGAAGAAAAATATACACTCTACAAAAATGGTTCAAAGCTTTTTTTTTTAATCTCTTGTAAGAACCTAAAAGAGGTTCATGAAGTGAATGGCTTTTAGATACCAATACAATGGTATTATAAATTGCAAAAGTGAATTATTTTGTTTCAAACACATTTTATTCTCTACCCAAATTTGTTTAATTAAAATTCCGTATTTTTTCAGCAATCATGAAAATGAAGTTGAATTAATTATTGAAGTAATTATTGAGTAATCAAGTGTTTACTTTGCTCACCGATGACACAAAACAGCTGCACTTCAAAATCACATACTCTGTAAGGACAAGACCATTAATATGTTAAAAAAGTAATTACTTGGAGTAATGACTCTTTTTTATATAGTTGTCGCTTTGCATGCAGAAAGTATTATTTTTTTAGTACTCTAATGAGATCATGTAGCTTTGCCAACAAATTAGGAGCAAGTAATGTATGAAGAAATGTATTTAACGTCCAGCTGTATAAGCACTTGTGCACGGCTGTGAAGCTCATTGGTGTAGACTGTCCAGGTGAGTTCAAATACTTTCTGCATCTTTCTGAAATTCAGACTTAAAATACCTGCAATTCTCATAAAACACACAATGCAAAAATTAGCTACCATAAATTTATTCCAATATACATTTTCTTGATTTTTTTTTTTAATAATTTAATTCTTATATCGCTCAGAGTTTGTTCGAAAGTGCTCTTTCTGCCGATGTTGTCAACTAAATGGTTTTTGACACAGAAATCTGCTGAGTAGGAATCAGCAGTTGACCGAAAAACTGGGTTCACTAACTCCATAATTAGATGATTTTCTAGTTTTCAAGAATGGGATGAAATCTTCCATCTTCAAATATGTACCTACAGCAGAAGGATACACTATGAAAACTTTTGAGAAATCACTCTAAACTGAGGGTGTGCATCTGCCACAGTGATACTGTCTGAGCGGAACTGAGCAGATGAAAACAAAAAAATTAAGCATTTCACCAATCAAGAGTTGTGAACTGATCTGTAGAGTATGGGGATGGGATTATAGATGGAAAAATAAATGTTCAGATCCTTATGGAAAGGATGAGTTCACTGAGAACCCTGAAGTCCAGAAAAGATGACCCTTTTCTGGAGCTACGGAAAGCTACACAACCTTTTACTCCACAACTCAAGAAAGACAGAGCATTCAGTACGTCAGATGGCAGCAGAGAGAAATCAGACCGCTCAGCCTACTTGGATGATTTGGTAGACATTTCCCAAGTGTCAATGCAGTTTACTGAAAGAACTGAGGCAGGGAATGATAACAAACTTCACAGACTGGTGCAGACTCACTACAGGTCAAAATCCCCACCAGCGTTCACAGTTTTGTAGACACTGGACGAACCACCACCCTTCCTCTTCTTACAGCAAGATCTCTTCTTGAATCCTTCAGACATCAAATGTTTTGTTAAGAAATAACCATAAAGCTTACTTATCAAAATAGAGGCTGGGACCATTCATCAATTTTTTCAAACCGTAGTCTTTCATTAGTCTATATATTATGCAAATCATATTCTTGAAAATTAAATCTTCTGTTCATGTCTAGACTTCTGGAATATAAAAAAAAAAAAAAAAAAGAAGAATATTTTCTGTACTAAAGAACACCTGAACTGTTGTGATTTTGCTAGTACAAAGCTTAAAATACTATGATGAGGCTGGGTAGAAAATCTGTGAATGGGAAATTCAAGTATGTAAACATACTAATAAGCACACAAAATTCTTGGAAAAAGATGCAGACTTTTTGGATTAATTTTAGTGGATGAAACTGCAGTGTTATTTACAGTGATCCTGTAGAAAAAGAGAATAAAGAGATATTCAGAAGACTTTTGGATTGCCTTAAGCACCTGATGCCCTCTCTTCAAAATCTGGATGCAACAGAAATCAAGGTTCTTGTCTCCCTATGACAGGTTGGATTTAAGATGTCGTTAATAAACACTTCCAAGCAATAATTTGCGACTATAACAACAAGATAACTTTTTTTTGTTGAACAATGTCCAAAGGAATTCCATGGTATCAGCTATTTTTAGGAACTCCAGAAAAAAAAATTATTCACTGTAGATCAAATTGTTGAAAACATATATTCACTGTAGAAGAATAAAATGTCCTATGAGCTTCCTGTGTTAAGTTCTTCCTTAAGTTTCTGCTTGATCTTCTGGCAGAAAAGTACTTCTGAAGGACTTCAGTTTCACTTTTGGGGTTAATGGAGCAACACAAAGGAAGCAAAACAGGTAATGAAATCCACAGATGTGGTTTCTTCCATTTATCTCCACTAATGAACCGAGAGAAGTGGGGGGAATATTCAGACCTCCTACCAAAGCCTCTACTAGTTGGCTCTAAGCATTTGGAAAGACAGACAAAACAAGACATTAGGCTGATGAAYGTAATTGAGATTTGGTACTTGGGGTACCAATAGACAGCGTGTTCAGTCTCTCTTTCAGAGCAGTGGGAGAAAATATCACCCAGGTCAGATACAGCTGGATAAAAGCAATACTCTATTGTTACTCAGTCATTCAAGAGTAGTCATAAAAGCAGCAGTCCAAGAAACTTGATCGTTATCTCTTTGCATCCTAATTGGTAAGCATGAAAGGATCACCATGTAAATTAGAAAGGCTGCAGATGGGGGAATCCATCTCATTGCATTAGGTTTTTGCAATTCACAAATGCAAGACACTACTGTTTCATGCATTTATTTATTTCCTCTATTAACCAATGACAAAAAACCTCCTGTTTAGTACAAAACACATTTAACCAAACTGTTAGTCACTACTGCCAGCCTAAATCTTGATCAGCGCCAAACACTACACCTGTGCCTGCGGTTGCCCATCCCCGTACCAGTCAATTCTTAATGTTATCTAACATTTGCAAACAAATAGATAATTATCTCAGGATTTGAAAACAATTATTACTGCGGGTAGATTACGACAGAAATGCCTCACGTATACATTTTCAGAACAACTGTTCTATCTTTTCTCCACCCATCTTCCTCTTCATTTCCCTCTCAAGTTCTCAGTCTCATTCTCAAGTTTTCTGTATCACTTGCTCACATGAGGAATACAGAGGGGCAAAACCTTCTACTCCTGACCAAACCTCAGCCATAATGCGAAGAGATTACATGGGAGGAGTATTAAAATGACAAAGGCATTAAGGAAGAAAAAACATAAATGGCAATTTCTTGGGGCTACAAGCAATTAGTACTTGTAGTTGAAGCCACAGCAGCAATGGGAATGACAGTTTCTCCTCACATTTATTTCTGAGCACACGAAAAAATTTCCGGCCTCCTCAGGACAACCTTGCAAAGTGAGCTTCATGAATTCCAACTTAAAGTTTCTTTTAATCCACTTTTTTTTTTTTTTCCCCCTTTAATGTTTTAATAGCTTGTTCTCAGTAAAAGAGCATCATACAAATTTAATCTTCAATAATCGCTACATGCTATTTCTTAGGCTGCAGCATAACAAAACCCAGGGTCCTGATCCCGTGCCTGAAAGCCCACGCAGAGTAAGGGAGCAGGAGGCTGTCAACTACAAATGCTTGCTGGAAGCAGCAAGAGTGACCAAGTTGCCTGCGATGGGATGGGGACAAGCTATTTAAAAAAAGCCGCGATTTGATGCAGCTCTTCGCATCCCCTGTCCAGGTCCCTGTGGCTTCCCTGGTGCTGGAGTCCCGGGAGGATGTCCTGCAGCATCGCCACCCAGCCCCGGGGAGCTGCTGCTTCAGGAGGGGTGCTCGGACATCGCGCTTGCCTGCGCCCCCCCCCCACTCCCAGGTCTTGCCTCTTTGGTGGTGTTTTTCATTAGGAACAGATTCTTATTCATTCAAATTCTCCTTAGCTTGGGGTTCAAGAAATGCTGCACAAAACACCTTTAAAATTCAATTTTTAGCCCCTACATCCATGTTTGTCATATAGAGAAAAGGTAGTTCAGTAAGACATCTTTGCTCATAGAATTGAGATTTTTATATAAATAGAAGTAAAATTCAACTATCCAAAGTGTCAATAAACACTACTCAAAACAACAGTTTGAAATTGATAGAAATGAGAGTTTTATATTAAATCAAACTGAGCATACCCACATAGTAACTACATTAGTATCTTTTTCAATATTCAGCAACTTTTAAGCTTGTTATAGGTTCAAATTCTTACAATTTCTGGGGAAAGCATTACTTTAAAAGCTATTTTTGAATTTCCATGAAACAGGTAAAATATTTTATGTATCATTTCATCCTTGGTGCACATATACCAACACATGTTATCCATCCTTCTACAATTGTTTGCATAATGAGAAATTCAAACTAAGACCATTGAGTTTTCAGTAGAACGAGCACAAATAGCAAAATCAAAAGTAAGAAAATCATAATCAAAATGAGAAATCCATAAACATTTTATAAATTTGGCATTTAAAAATAAGCACCAATAAAAGGAAATTTTTCATACTTTTGCCACCTGCCTGCCTTACTACTTTGTATAGCTAGAAAAGAGCAAAATAGAGGCCATCCTATTTAACTAAACAGTTTTTATTAAAGTAAAAGAAAAGCAGGAATCTATAAAGTAGCAAGTGATCCTATTAGTTCCACCAGACTAAAATCATACAGTCTACGTATGTGGTCCTTTCAGCCACATCTGTTATGAGCCATTTTGATACCAGAAAGTAGAGAATATTTGACTATTTATTTAACAGGCACTGAGTGCAAAAAAAAAAAAAAAAAAAAAAAAAAAATGCAGTAAGTATTATAAAACACTTGCATTTTTTTTCAACAGCTAAGGCCAAAGTACTTGTTATATTCAATGATTTTCTCTTTAAGGAATATGTAAAATGTAATAAAGATGCATGGTACCAAATTAAAGGGAGCAATCTGATAGTATAATTCAAAGATAATGAGTTAAATATCCAATATCCAGAATGGCTGCCAAACAGATCTGATAAATGTTAAATGCTTATGATTTGTATTCATCAATTTTTACTGCATATTGCTAATGTCATATTAGTGTCTCAGTTCTGAGGTTTCCTTTAAATAAACTCTGTCCAGAATTCTTCACACAAAAAYGCTCTATTCTTGAATGCTCTTTCAGCAATAGATTGAAATGCAGATTCCAAAAATAGATCAGTCACTTATTTCAACTCTAGACCTTTGAAAATCCAGATCAATTGCCTTTTGTCACCGTCTTTATATGGAGAGTAAGAAATTTCTGCTTATCACCATAGAAAAACTTTCAGACTACTTTAGTAAAGGCAGCCAGATTGATCATTTGAACTGTCCACATGCTATTTCTTATCAATACATTTACATTTTGGAATATTCATCCACATTTTAATCTTCATGAGAAAACGCGGGTGCCACACAACAATTAATGGCACAAATTAACTGCCTTTAAAGTTTTGAGGCTTTCTGTTAAGCTTATGGGGTTTAGCAAGGCAGGATTCAATGCAGGGCAAACTTTTTCCTTAAAATTAGYGATAGGAGCAAGCAAACATTTAACACAAAACCCCAGCTCAAATCTTCTGTGCTTCTCCGTCTCTCGGTAATGAAGTCTGGGAAAGAAATCACAGACACCCAAGTGGTTTGGCAACTGTAAGTGACAGAAGCTCAGCTAAATCCTCTGTTTACACTGGGGATTAGCCCGGTAGATTGTGCGCCGCAAACTGAGCTGTCGATGGTCAAGGGAACCTGCTCCCTGTCAGCCCGTGGGGCAGCGGCACAAAGCCCGGTCCTGGTAGGAAGTGACCCATAAACGTATCCCTACGAAGGATTTATACAAAGCCAGTCTGCCTCATAGAAACTCCATATGACCATTAACTGGCCTGCAAGGCCTGCCAGGAGGCCTAATTACAGGTCTACAGAGCCCAATAACAAAAGCTGAAGAGCTTTAGCCTAGGGATGATCTGCTTTATACTGACTTGAGAGAGTCCATATAGAGTGACAAAAAGAAAGAGGTTTAGCTTTAAAATTCTCCCAAGAGACAAAGCATTGTAGCTAAGTCTGGAAGGCCCACATGCAACATACTTCAGATAGGCTTAAACATACCACCCTCTCAAAATTAACATTCAACTATTGCCTGCTTAACATCTGCTCAAACATGGCAAGTTGCTGCGATATTGTTAGAGGATGCTAAAAAGGCTTTCTTGTATCTCAATATTAAGAAGGGTAAGTAAATCAAGTCACGCAAATATACATTTCTACAACGTCTACTGAATGACAGTTTTCATAAATCAAAAATCAGTTGCCTTAAAAATTAAAGTGGAGCACTTTGGTATCTTCAAGTATTGCCCTGCTTAATGAGAACAAAGGTACTGACATTAATCTACACCAACAAAGAAAAAAAATCATTTAACAAAGTGCATAGCAAAGTCAGCGTGAACCAAGGACTTGGAGACAAAACTTCTTGACAGCACTATATTACCTGAATATAAAAATGGCCATCTTCCCCTCCTCCCCTCACAAATACAGGTGAATATTTTGTATTTCACCAGCTCTCCCACAAAGAGAGACCAGAAGTCACAATTCCCATCCCCAAAACGCACCAGCAAAAAAAAAAAAAAAATCCAATTAAAAAGAGTCTGGCTTACTATTTGCTATCTTTTGGCTTTCAGAGAAATCAGTTGTTATTTCCTAAATGAATATCTAAGTTAGATTCTAAAAGCAGATTTTCCCAAGATACTAAACATCTACAATTCCTGCCGAGGCTGCATCTGATCAGTTGGCCATTGGACCTACCTTCCCTAAAATCAAGCATCTCTGGTGATGAAGAAAGCAGTGAAGAGAGAAGGGAACACAATAACGTATAATTAACTTTTTTAAACTATGGCCATTGTACTAGAACAGGACTTGGAAAAGCTGACATATTGAAAGCACTTTCAACACCTATATTCTGTAAATCCGTAACATTATCAGTGTATTTCAATATACCACTTTCTCTTGCTTAAAAAGCCACAGGGATAAAGCCGCGTAATTTCCATGTCAATAGGTTGATGTGAAGCAAAAAATTATACACACAAACATCTTCAGATTGAGAAGACAACTCTAACATGTAAATACTTCACTGAAACACCAGAAGAAGAATAAAGCAAAACAAGGACTATCGAAACTTTTTTGTACCTAAATTCTTTTGGAAACCACACCCCTTATAAAGTGCCTCTTGTCTGTAGCTAATGCCGCTGTCTGCAGCACTTGGCACGAAAGCAGGGTGAGCTGTTTTACTAGCCTAACTCACATGAACGGAGTGCAACCAGCTCTTGGACTGACATTTCCTACGCTTGGAGGAAGGTTGGGAAGTCCWGCTTTTAAATTTGAACAGAATATCCTCAGACATCCTGAACTCTGATAAAGCAACAGCCCAAATGCCTTCTCTTAAACAATACGCATGTGTATTGCATACAAATATGTATTTGTTCCTAAGTCCAGTTTGAAGAAAGCACCTGAACGTGAACCCTGACATCAAAACAGTTTTCCCTGAATTCTACATATGTCCTAGGTACTGAGAGAAGTTTCAAACGCAACAGTTATCAACGATAAAGAATTGCTCCTGAACAAGCCCGGGCAGCATGACTTCATATCCACACGCAGGCTGGAGGAGAGGGCAGCGTCRGTGGGGCTGTACTTCCAGCCGATGGTAGTTAACTGCCACCACTCCTTACCTGGGTTTAATTAGTCAATACAAGTCATTAAAGCTACACTCTAATACCATTTCCAGCACAGACAAATGTGATAAAAATTAACTTCTCCAGTTCAGCAGGGACATGTTGCAAAGTTGTATCATTACTTACGGGCAATTTCTTTTCTCAAAACGAATGTCCAATAGCACACACGTTCAATTTTTCCACGCGTACACAACAAACTTACGTCCCGGTCTCTCTTCCCTTTTTCAATACACTGCTTTAATCTACGGTAGCAGCACTGCCAAAGGACGCATTGGAATTTAGACCGTTTGATGGGGCTAAACAAAAGGGAAACTTAGACAGTAAAATAAAGAAATTAAATTTGAAACATCATGATGTTACGGTGAATAGCAAATTATAAACTCGAGTATTAGATAAATGTTTTGCTGGGGAAGGCTGTAAGCAAACTTCAAAACCCACTATCAGCTTGAATTTAAAGTCAGACTGCTCTTCCAGCAAACACTGGTATTTTATAGACAAACTAGCTTCTGTTTATGCACATTAACATTTAATATATGTTGTCCCCTTACACAGTTAGGTACTGTTTGCTATATTTGTGTTATGTTTATCCAAAGGCATTTCCAGTACATTAAGAACAAAAAAAATTCGCTAAGTAAGCAAAGTGAATTTTCTCTAGGTTAATTCTTTCAAAGTATAGTGAGATATGGAAGTCTTCAGAATGAAATGAGCAGATGTATTTGAATCCAGACAATATAAGAAAATGCTAGATTATCATGGGAGATGGGATATTAACGGCATGGAAATGGCAGGGAAAGGGGAAATGGAAATGCCAACGTAATAGCATGTCGATAAACAACGAAGGGACCTTCCCAAATGCCTCGCCAACGCTTGCTGGTAACTTTGAGCGGTGGCAGAAGGTAAGACTGTTTTGTTTGTCCAAACCATACAGGAGTACAGTGTCATTAACAACCATTAAAATGTAGATAATACATTTTGCATAAAGCACAGCTTTTTTCCCCACTTAGTGGGACTGGAGCAATTCCTGTAATGTGTACAGCCAGATACTCTGCAAGTTAATTCACAAGTTTGGGATGGATCCTGTGTCGAGCACTGCATACGCAAACAACAGCTTTGTTCATCATTACCAAAGTACAAATTTAAATTTACATTATATTCAATTAAATCATACAACATCATGCTACAACAGCAACAACAATTAACCTGTTGATTGTGAACTCCTTGAAAAGCTGCTCAGTAACCGTCTAACAAAGATTTATTTTTATTTTTTTTAAACTTAAAGGTGAAAAAAGTGCTCATTTTGCAATGAGTAACCACACAAAAAGATATTGAAACAACATTATTAACATTTCCAACACTCCTCTCACACCAATTTAATAAAAATTCAATTTAATAGATTGAATACAGGACTGGGGGAAGAAGGTGGGGGGATGATCTCATAAATGCCTGGGCTTACCAACACTTAAATAAAGCCAGGAAAGAACTCCTTTCTGTATTTTGGATGGTAAGAGAAACAAAGAGATTAACTCTCTTGAGTTATTTATGAACAGCTTGCAGCTTCAGTCTGAGTTTCAGACTTTAATTGTGAATATTTAAATTTAACAAYGCCATAGACCTTTTATGTGGTTTTGGAAATTTTTGGGACCCAGGTCATGATGATATACAACCCATAGGTATCTTTTATACATTTCCCAGGTGTTAAATTAAAAAACGAGGTGTGATAGATGTGAGTAGTATACACAAATTGTGCTTTTTTAGGTCAGTGCTGTCACATCTATTTTATAATTATATGCTTCAAAGATTTATTAAAAGTTATGGAGAACAATGAATGTATTTGAAGCTATACAATACAAAAGGCTAGATGCATTTTTGAAAAGGGGGGGAAAAAAAAAAAAAAATCAGCAATGTGAGAAGATGGGTATTCCTTAAAACAGAAGGTTTCCATAAGGGGAAAAAATAAAAAAAATAGTATTACTTGGAAATTGCTTTTCGTAAGTTAAAAATACATATATGAGAGATGAAAGCTTAACTGAAGACAAATATGTATTTATTACAATGCATATGAAATACTGAAAATTTGCCTTTTTGTGTGACAAACTGACAAAGTTTTAATGGGAAAATTAAAATAAGATAGTTATATCTATAATTATAGAAGTTAATTAGGATTACAAACCTTAACACAGACTACCACTTTAGAGCATTAAATTGTTATTTTAATAACCTGAAGACAAATGAAAGTACCTAAAGAACATCCAGTATGTTATATCTAAGTATCATTATTCATTTATAAATTTATTATCTTTACCACAATCCTACTACAGCGTGAGGTTCTTGGGTAATGTTTTCACACACATAAGTGCATCAAAACCCACGCAGCTCTTCTAGATAACCATTTGGAGACTGGGTGAGGGGAGGACAAAAACCTCTGCGTCAAACCCAGCGAAGAGCAGGGTGTCCTGCCACGCCACGCCACCGTCAGGGCGCGCGACCTGCAAGGTGGCAAGGAGCAAAACGGACCCTGGTCTAAGTTACACCCCAGGTCAAACCCACAGCAACTGCCACAGGGGAAAACCCGAGAAGTGCATGTCAAAGCTGTGTACTGAACACTACTGGATTAGTAAAAAAAGAAAACGAAAACAAACCAAAGAAGTGGAATTCCTGTCCATTTGGGAAGATCTACATCTCTGAGCTTTAATGTGGACTTAGGTGCGACATTTGAAAAAAAGGCAGGATAAAAGGAATGATCTTCTCATCTTTGGTACAACAGCACAACAATTTCCTTAACGTTTTAGACCTGCTGTGAAACTACAGGATTTCTCCAATTTTTATTGAAATTAAAGGTTCCAAAATTAAAAATAGTTACCAAGATATGCATCTTGCCTTCCTTCTTACTAGTGCTAGACTAAATGGGAACGTTTCTCTCTGTAGAGAACTAGTATGTAGATCAGCCTCTTGATCTGAGCCTTTTGGAAAGCTTGCCGCATATTTCTGCTAGCACCTTAAATAAATAAATGTAAATATACACATGCACTAGTTCAGTTCAGTGCTAAAAAATAAAGAAACAAAAACAAAATTTTGAGAGCACAGAATAAAGTCTCAGTAGCAGCAGCAGCAAGAGGACAAACACATGAAGTCTGAGTGCTGGCTCTCCAACAGCAAACAAAAATTACTTATTTTTATCTCCTTAAAGGGGTTTACGAAGTGCCAAAGATGATGCACACCAGTTTCATCTTAACCAGAAATTGAAGTGAGCTATGGAGAAAGGGACTTAGCACTTGCCAAACAGAAAATGATAAAATTACTATCTTGATAGGTTTCATTTTTCTGATATTACAAAAGTTAAATACAATTTTGAAGAATATAATTTTACTTATAATAGCAACACTTACCAGCTGCCTCAAGAACCAGCTGTAATCTAGCTTTCGCCTGTTCAGCAGGAGTCTGAAAAGAGAGGATTTATAAATCTTCATAACCGCACATTCAACACGCAAGGTCACACGTTACCGACTACGGCACTGCCATCACCAGCGGTGAGCTCTCACCTCTGCGAGTGACTCAGTGCTACACGCCATCCAAAGAAACTTCCAGACTGAAATGAGTACTATCATATTTGAGTTAAAAACTATCAGGTAAATTTTCAGAATTTACAGAAAATACAATCCYAATTAGGTAGCGCTGTGGCACCCTGACCAGCCTGAGCACTCACAGCCATGGCCAGGCTGAAGCCCACCTCCAGCTCCTTTCTCAGTCCTCCAACAGCAAATCCTCTCCAGCTCCTCGGTGACCCCATAAGACAAAGATACATGGCTACACAAGCATGCTCAAAATCCGGTTTTAACATGATTAATATGGCGAGTTTTTCACACTTCTTGTTATCTGTTTTGATTTTTTCCTCTCCTTAAGGTATTTCTTCACATCTGTTGGGTTGAAGAACATATTGTTGGCTGTGTACCCACTATGCTAATTATTCCAAGTGATGTTTTGCTGTGTCCAATGTGCTTGCCATCCCTCTAATTTTGAAGCCACTCAAACGTTTTCACAGTTAAATTTATAMACAAACCACATTTGTCATGGAGTTCAGAAGTTGATTATTTCTGTAAGCATCTGAAAAGTTTGGGAGGTTTCTGCTTTGCGCTAAAACCAAAACACGACAGAAATTTTTGGTGTCGTTGTTCAGCTTTGAAAACTCTTCTAGGCAGATATGGCTACTGGAACATTTCTTCTGATAACCAGTCTAAATTTGCACCCTTCCAGTTTCACCCCATTAGCCATACAAATATTAATCAAGGTAATCAGGCAAAGCTCTTCGCTATGAATGTCCCAACTGATGATGCTCTGTAGGGCAAAAGAGTTAGCTTTTCTCAAAATCTCTTTCAACCAAAGACATCTCAGATTGCATTGTGCATGATATCACAGATTACAGCACAATTGATATCGTATTACTGTAAAAGATAATCTGTATAAAATGGCCTTGTATTCTGAAAATGCACTGTCATAATTTGAAAGCGAGAGCTTAGGAAGTTTCCAGTTTGAATATCTCTAACACTGTGCAGAAGCACACACATTCTTCTACTAATTAATGAGAAAACCATTTTCTGCTTTTTAGGGGTTTATTTCTTTTTATTTATTTATTAATCCTTTGTTTTACATTATGTCTACACCTATTAGGAGAGGCTAACTGATGGCAAAGAACAATTCAATTTCTACTACAAGAATTTACAGACTGCTCCTTTCAGTACCATGCAATATGAAAGATGTTACATTAATCCACAGATTAATTCCTGAAAAAGGAAATTTAAATGAAGATCCAGATTTTAGTTGTATAGAGGTCTAATATTTTTTAGGTTAGAATTTTGCTAGCTGTTTGCACAAACCCCAAATTATCAGGCAAAATTTGTTATTATAACTGCTATACCAATGCTACCATTAGTGTTGACCACTAATCTTGGTGGCAGCAAGAAAAATCTTGAAATTTATTGTAAAAATATCTTCAAATTTCTTCCTCTTGCAATGAACTAATTATTACAATATGTTTTGGCATATTAAATACATCACTAAAGAAAGGAGAGGAAGAAAAGGATCTGCTTTCCTTCCAGAACAAACTTGCCCAACTTACTAAGTTTCAGAAAAGCTGTACTTGGGTTTGCGGTTTTTCCATTCCCATGACAACTTTAGATATAAAAGAAAAAAAATCTCCAGGGTTACTTTAGTATGGCAAAATATTGCAGTACATTTTCGCAGAGAAGGAAAAGTGTATGGTGCAAAAATACTACCTGCGCTCACGTCTTCACGTGAGCAGTCCAAGCATTTATGCAACCCCACCCATCAATTGGGTTCTGGCATCCAGTAACGCTTACAGTACATTAAATCAGTTTCCTATATTCGTTTTGTCCATTCTGTAACAAAGTGTTTGATTAACTTAACTGATCCACCACCCTGTCTGGGCCACAGTGCATCCCCACAGCCCGAGCGGTTTGCACGAGCATCCTCCCAGGCTGCGACTCACTCCTACGGGCTGCCCAACGCAGGCAGCAGCGCCAGCCAACACATTTCTAAAAGCAGCTGTTTTCTGTAAGACTCAAGTGTGTCTCAAATGCTATGGGACTGGTTGTGTTAAGAGAGGTAATTTTCTATTCTTACAGCAGTTATCCAGTTAGATATTTGACAAAAATGCCTGGATCTCTCAAATAAAAGGATGTCTTCTTTTTGGCCGTTTAGCACTACAGACTGCAGAAAGAGATGTTTCACTGATATTATTTCACTGATGTTAGTTCCATATTCAAAGCCTAAAGTGGCAACATCTAGTACCGCCACACCAACAATAATTCCCTGAAAGAGCAAATATTAAACCAGGCTCCAGATGGAGGAGAAGGGAAAGCAATGAGCAGCAGTACAAGTGACACCTCCCAGCACTAACCAGGAAGCTCCACCAATACTAACACAACTGCTCCCCCTGCCCTGAAATGCTCCACACAGCTCAAAATGCCTTTTCCCACTCCTCTCACATAGGTATGAATGTAGCCTGTCGGTATAAGGTAGGCTAGACTAAAATTCTTCTTTTACTTAGCGATATCCCATTGGAAACTGCACACGCAGTTGCTCTGCAGGCGTCTTCTGCTCTGCCCCGACTGCAGCCCTAGCACGAACTGATACCCAATTGCTTCATGGACATTGGTATACCCACAGGAGAACTTGGTATAGATGCCTTTCTATTATCAATCGATATGCCCTGAACAATGAATGGATGAAGGGTGCTTAAATAAAGGTTACTAGCTTGGCTCCAGAAAGCATTTGTCCAGCTGGTGGATGAGGCCAACCCTCTGAGAAAATGGACAAAGATGAATTCACCTGAAAATCACAATGAGACCCCCAAACAAGCCGTTAGCAATGTGTGAGAAAGACCGACTACTGGAGGTAGTATTGATTTAGAAGACCATTAAATGACAAAATTCAGAAAGGCCCTCAGGAAACTTAAAAATGGTGAAATGATTGGTGTAGGAAACATTATCAGAGTGATGTCTAGCACAAGTTGCAAAATAAACCCTTCCTTAAGGTAGGTCTTAAGCATAAAACAGGAGGGAAAGAATTCAAAACAGTGTAAAAAAAAAAAAAAGTGCCAAGTATTTATAGTACCAACTGATGAAGGTGACAACTAACTGTAAAAGCAGGAAAGGAATTCCCTAACAGATACATCGTAGAATACCATGAGGCGTGTCAAGCACCCCTAACAAATTTTACATATGTGAAAAAGTCTCTGGTAACACACTGGAATTATGTTTTAGAAAACGATGGTATTCTACAGGATACCATAAAACAGAAATATCCATGTGATTAATAATTGTTATTAATCTCACACAAAAATTTGATTATAGGTATTCAATTTTTAATGCAAGCTTTTTTAAGAAGATGTGGCACATCCTTCTTAACTTGTATTTCTTCGCAGTATGTCTACTGCATTACATCGCTACTGCTTTCATAAACAGTATGTTTTTTATTAAAACTGCACTAAAACCAATGTCTCATAACTTTAAATTTGGTGCTTATTGTGCAAAAAAAAACCACACACAAGTTGCTTGCCACTAGCAGCTACAGGGAGCAAGTGATGTGCTTGATGGACAGCTACAGACATGCCAGCAGTGTAACGTTTTGCTTTCAAAATATTCAACTGCAAGGGGAATTCAGCTTTTAAATTTTACCAAAATAATTAATAGGTTTGAAACAAACACTTCAATTCAGTTACTAGATATTATTTTTAAAAATCTTCCTGCTACTTGTGATGCATGATAAAAATTTTTGACTGAGAAAACAATATTAAAATGAAAATAAACTTCACAAAATTGAGGAAAAATTTTGAGAACAATTAAGCTTAAAAAGAGAGGCCAAACTTCCATTTGAACCAACGACTGTGAATATTGTTAAGTAGTGCACGTGGCTCTTGTCAGTATTGGAAAACATTACATTATCACAAGATTCAAGCAGTTAATGATGGTGAAGTATTTCGAGTTGCAACGCTCTCTTACCTAATTTTTATGAATATGGAAGTTTCATATAGAATGTCACTGATGTTTATTGTTTCTGGTAAAACTGGACATGTTCAATCCCTCCTATTTATCACTAATGACATTGGTTGCATATAATTTAACTACAGGACTTTTCTCTCTGATAACGTCTCTATAAAAGCCTAACAAACCTTAGTGTGATAGCGATCGATTTTCATGGTTGGTTTTGTTTTGGGTTTTTTTTGGTTGGTTGGTTGGTTTTTTGTTTTGTTTTTGGTGTGGAGTTTTGTTTTGGGTTTTTTTTTTTTTGGTTTGGTGTTTTTTGTTGT
>JAYKAV010003421.1:693931-696331 GCA_035582835.1 Phoebastria nigripes | reverse complement strand
AAAAACAAAACAAACAAAAAAGATTGAGAACTTGTAATTGTCGTCATCTTCCTACATGAGCCAGAGCAGACAGAATGAATTTGAGGGTGGCAAATACAAAATTGAGAGRGGACCATTTTTTCCACATTAAAAAAAAAAAAAGTCCCAGAGAAGAATTCATAATATGAATTAATAACACAGAAATGTAATAAGCATATCTGGCATTATTTGAATTAAACCCCTACATTTTCAGACATAAATCAGCTTAAATGATTGGATGTTGAAATGATATTTATGGCTAATTCGGTGTTTCTCCTCTGATACAATCAACCAGTAATACACTCAGATATAGGCTATGGTAGGACCAGTGTCCTGACCTAATATAGATCCATCTGTTCCAAAAAAACTGAACGTTTCAGAAACCGTGGGAATGTATAAATTGGGAAAATGTACCCACTAAGAGATGATACTGATTCTGTTCACTTTACAAACAAGTGAGATTTTTCCCAGTTTGCTTCCTGCCCAGAACTATCATTCTATTATATAYAATGGAGATAGGAGAATTTGTTTTTACTACTATCCAGCTGATATATTAGCTGTATGAACATGTTCAGCAGCTAAAAATGAAACACACAAAAATTACATTATATTGACACAGCAGTTTTACACTACTACTAGAGGATGAAACTAGGGAAAGAAAAGGGAAAAAAAAAAAAAAGTGAGGAATTGTCAGGCTGTTTACAGTCTCCAAGAAGCACAGTAGACAACTATAGATACTAATAAGCAGAAATATTTTTTTATTGCAAAATCCCTGGTATTTTCTTACATTAGATAAATAGCCTGAACAGGAACAGAAAACATTTTAAGCTCAAGAAACAGTTCTTACTCCATTTCCTAAGAATTTTATACTTTTTATGGACCACATACTAGCTACGGTTTAATGCAAATTACTACAATGTTCCATTACAGCACTGAAATAGAATGAAGCATAACAAAAATTTTGATCTTAAATGTTGTCAGACCTATACAATTATCAAAGCACGATATACACGAATTAGAAGTGGGAAAAAATCATGTAAAGCATGGAATAATAGCGATATCTGTCCATCAAACACACAGATGCTTTCGGCACTTCCAATCAAAAAAAGAAGCCAGCATCAGCAACATACTAACTAGGAAAGGGCAATCATTATCCAAAAAAATAGAAGAGGAGCCAGAAAAGCCGTTCTCCCCTTCAATGTATGTAAAGGCCACAGAAAGAATATGACTAATGATGAAGTGAAAAGTACAGCTTAACTAGCGACACATAGACCACACTAAAGAGATCATCAAGCGGTATCTGTTTATGGAAGAAGGCTCTCCCCGCCACAGCCAGGAAAAAATACCTGTACCTTGACAGAAAGGTCTGGAAAACTTTTCCAAGCTGTACAGACAGCCCTCTTCAGTCCTACTCCTCCAGGATTGCTGATTTATCAAAATTGGGAAGGAAAGATAACAAAAGGGAATGATACGGCCCAATCATTAAAATTCAGACCCCAGAGAGGAACGACAAAATTGTTGGCATAACTATAAAGTCACAGCTATAAAGCTGCTAAACAACTTAATGGAATGTTAACATTTTCTGTTAAAATACAAAAGAGTATTTTGACTACATGCTTTTTGTCCAACTGAATTTTCATACAAAATTGAGATCAAAGGGGAAAACACATTATATTCTCCCTAAACATAACAGACACTTTGACATGTGCCATATCTCAAAAGCATAGGATTCAGAAAATCCTTTTCCTTCTATCATCCAGGACATAAATGGTCATTAAAGCATCTGGATTTGTTAACTTTAATCACAGATTCTTACATACACTCCACTTAACTAGGCTTTTCTTCCGAGAGACACACGGCTTTCCCCAGCATCTTCAGAGAACCATTATACACAAGGTGGTCAGGAAAAATTGCATCTTACTTTAGAATATTACCAAATCAAAATTTGAGAAATAAGTAACAATGGCTTACTGGAACAAAAATCAAAGGCAGAAGACAACGTCTGTGGCAAACAGCCCTGTATAGCTCAAACATGTGTCAGTGATTTTCATTCGGCATTCAAATCATTTTGCATATTGCTGTAGCAAGTGCTCCTTTACAGGACTGTAAAACATAATGTATTAATTTCAGTGAAAATTATTGAGAAAAAGCAAGGAAAATGGCCTTCATACTGGAAGTGGATACAGAAAATGGATTAACTAGCCACCGGAAATATAGAGAGTTGTAAATAAGATTTAAAAAAAAATAAAAATAAAAATAAAAATTAAAAAAATCAGCAAATCCAGGTCTTTTAAACAGGAAAAGTTACTGAAAATGTGAAAATGTTAAACTCACACAACCATAAACTCTGCATGACTTCTTTAATAAGAGAGAAAATATAGA
>JAYKAV010003421.1:673931-688931 GCA_035582835.1 Phoebastria nigripes | reverse complement strand
CTACAAGGCTTATGATACCACTAGCACCTTTCAGCACCAGTTCCCTTCCACTGATCTGATTACCTACCTGACGATAGAAAAAGATTTTACTGGTATGTTTTTATTTCATTATAATTTCCCATCTTTAGAAGTCTTTCTGCACAACTGCTTCCTGAAGTAGATGGCTCCAGGCTAAAGATTCTTGCCCCATCATAGGGATATACTAATCCCATTGTCGAAATGGGAAGAAAATAAAGTTATAAAGTTCAGACAACCCATTACCCAACCTGTGCACACCCTGCCTATGTGGCTATTCTTGCACTGGAGTGGGGAGGCTTCACAGAATACCCTCTTTTCTTATGAAGAAAAAAGTGAATTCCATGCTAAATTGCCACTGCCATACCCCATGGCCATGCTCCCCTTCTCCTCTAATGCTGCCTCCTATCTCCTGAACCAAAACTGTCCTCTCTGGAGGTGCCTCATCAGTCATCTCACCCAGGAGGGGAGTTTGGTCAAAAGCTAAGAACGGGAGATGGGGCGTGAAAATTACAACTCCCCAAGAACACCCTGGTGGTTTTCCTAAGGAATTTTTTTTCAGGTTTTGATAATTAGCATTTTATGAAAGGACATGTGAGAAAGAAATGCCTTTAAAAAAAAAAAATTGTGAAAAATCCTGTTTTCAATTAAATACAATTTCAATAGGAAAAAAACCCAGCCACCCAGTCAGCCTGACACTTCTTCAATAAGAGAGAATTCAAGCTTGCAGAATATAATTGACCAGCATGGAATTTTGCCAGGATACCAAGATAAACATAATTACTCTTATTAAGAGTGTTAATTAATTGTTTGTGAACACAAATAATTGGCTGCTTGGTTTTATAGCTCATTAGAAAGCCAAGAATTCTATTAGACATTGCTTTCCAGTAGCCATACTAGGACCACTGAGCTGTAATCACCAGAAGTCTGAAACTAAGCCAGTGCAAATCAGTGAGAGGTTGACCACTGAAATCAAGCTCCACGAAAAAAAAAAAAAAAGCAATACCTAGTAAATAAGTATTAACACTTTCTGGATAAAGGAGGGGCTTTTTTGGGCTGGGGTTTTGGTTTTTTGTTAGGTTTTTTTGGTTGGTTGGTTGGTTGATCATTTATGCAAATTTTTCTACCAAAGATCTCGTAAAAAACCCAAGAGCTGCCAGATGGAGTTAACCAGTATCAGTTATGAATTGCTGACCTTGACATACACTACCTATGGCACGTGATGCAACTAGAAGTGTAAATGGTGAACTCCAGCAGCTTCCTTGGCAGAGCTACGCACAAGCGCTGCGATAGTCAGCTTCGCAAGAGCTTCATCCGCACCTGCCGGGGGTTATTGATTAACACACAACACGGGGAGCGCCTGCCTTCTTAGCAGACAATAACTATATTCTTACAAACCGCTGATGGGCTAAACAAGCTATTAATGACAGGTTGCTCTTCATCATTTAAAACGGACAGACTCTGCTGCTTGACCACAAGGACAAGCAGGTTATTGCTTTGAAATGTTATACAAAAGACACAAATAAGGTATCTCTCATGAGTAAGCCACACGTATGGCTCCATGGTTCTTTTTCAGTAGAGCTATTCATAGAAAACAGGACCTATTCAGAGTTGCAGATATATAATCATCTATTCCAAGGTTTCTACAGTTTGTTAAAATTTGTTACTCAGAAAAGGAATTAGCTAAGTATAATTCAGCAAATAACCACCAAAATTTTTGGAATATAAGACTGATTCCCCTCTGCTTAGAACTTTGCCGTTTCTTTTCTTAAATTGCTAAAAATAAAATATGCTTCTGAGCAAGTGTAGCTATTGGCGGTCAGCAGGGAGCGTGGCTGCGACCCCCTTGCACATCAGTCGCGCGCACCGGACAGCCCTTCCTCCCGACCAGCCCAGCTCCTCCAGGAGGGCCAGCTCTAACTGAGAAACTCCGAGAAACAGGCACATGGACCTGCTGGGAAGTTCTCCAGTCTACAAAGAAAATATTTTTCTTTATGAAAGTGTCTGTTTTTAAACTGGAAGTATTTCCAAATAACAATTCGTAAAATATTTACCAAATTTTTGAACAGCAGTTGTTATACTACTTTATTTCCCTCCTGTTTGTAGCTAGATGCTAGATACCAGGGTGGCAGAAGCTACTTAAACCAGGGTAAGCAGTAAAAGATGGGAACATACAGACCCCATAAGGACTATATCACAAATTGTWAAACACCCTTTTTTACAGAAGGGATTAAATAATAGATTACCCAATCAATATAAAGATTCTTCTTCTTTTATAGGGGGAAAAAACTTCTTTACAAGTATTTGGAGATGGAGATTTAAAGTAGTAGAACCAGAGCAATCATGTGGCTTAATTCTGAGGAATATCCCTATAGTTTATTGGAGTCCAAAAGGTCTTTGTGAACCTGTCTGACATAACGTTGAGATGTAAAAGTTTCCAGCACGAATATTCCCATCTGTGGGTGTCTTGGGAAACAGTTAATTTCCTTGAGCACCCATTCCCAGGACAGATTTTTTACGATCACAGGGAAAAGGAAAAAAAGTCTCAAAACCTAGAGGTTTTTTGACAGATCTTTCACAGAAATACAAAGCAGCTACTGTCTTTAATGAAGACAAAATCTTATTCAAACATACAGTGAGTTACCC
The DNA here is from genome assembly GCA_035582835.1 of Phoebastria nigripes. Classification (NCBI taxonomy): domain Eukaryota; kingdom Metazoa; phylum Chordata; class Aves; order Procellariiformes; family Diomedeidae; genus Phoebastria; species Phoebastria nigripes. The sequence continues at coordinate 686,270 of JAYKAV010003421.1, read as the reverse complement.
TCACTATATATATGTAAAGAACTGAAGGCATCACTACTCCGCAGAGAATCTTTCCAGCACATTTTCCCCCAAATCCCAGAGAAACCCTGAACATCAGTGAAAACACTGTTCCCGGTCCACCCCCCCGCCCCAGGCTACTCAAAACCCACAGAGCCTCTTCCTTCTGCACCTGCTGGTTTGAGGTGACATTATAAATCAGACCTGCAGCTCCAGCTATTGCAGCACTCCCAATTTAGAAGTACCACCAGTCATGGTCATCTGTCAAGACTACAGCGTCTTTATAATGCATTAGAAAAATTCTCTGAACCCATCAGATTACAACTACCTGACACCAGCAGAGGAATGAAACATTTTAAAAATTTATTTAAGAGATTCAACTAGCATGCAAGATACCAATGAAACTAGCAAACAAGATTAATTTTCAAACTGCTCTAAGAACTATTCATAACACTTAGCTATTTATTCCATTTACAGATTCAAAATACTAGTTGCAGTGGAACATTTAATATGCCACCATTATAAAGGGGAAACTGTTAACAACTATGCCAGAAGATACATCCTTTTCATCCCGCTGTTACTCCAAGAAGATATTGGTACACAAGCCCCTACAAATCATATTTCCCAATTGATTCCCAAAATGGGAAGCAACAACAGAAAAGCAATTTTTTCAAATGCTCATGCAATACATTGTGATAAGATTTTATTTTAATAGCAGCATAGAACAGTATATATTATTTAGATATTATATGAAAAAATTAAACATGAATTTAAACACTTCACATGATGTACTGAGATATACGTGCCATTAATAGTAAATATTTTGATCTAATGGGATTTAATAATCTGTTTAGATGAACTACTTAATGTTCTGATGATTGCTGATACTAACATCCTAGGCTCAATGAGCTTCAGATTTGTGACAATATTGTATTTTTTCCAGTTTTGATCAACTGATTAGTTTTTAATGCTAAGTATGTCTTGCTATCACTTGCAGTTTGAATATGTTTACTTAAACCAAAAATATTTTGCATCTCAATTATTATTTTATACTGCAGCACTGAATGGAATTTAAGTCAATACATTATTCATAAAGCACAGACAAGAGAAAAAACAAAGCTGTGCACTTCTTTCGAAGACTTCAAATTACTAAAACGTACCATATTTATGCATGCAATATTTGATTGTGTGCGTGTCTTTTTTTTTTTTTTTTTATCACAAGTTTGCTGTTTTCAGATCAGGATATGCCAAAAATCCAACACCAAACAATTTTTGTTTATAATTAAGGCAATCATCAATCCAAGGATTGTAGTCCATTTTATTTCATCTCTACATCAAAAAAAGTAATTTAAAAAAATTAAAATTCCCTTGAAATGGTAAGATAAATGAAAATGTAAGTGCCTTCACATAATAACAGTAAGCTGACCCTCTGGGAAATGGTTGACTTTCTCAATTCAAGATATTCAAAGCTCATTCAAAAGTGTTCATTTGGAATGCAGATATCAAAGATGATGCAAATGTTCAAGAGAAAATTAAAACTTACCAGATGTTCTAATCCAGCTTTGATGTTTCCAGAGTCCCTGTAACAGAAGAACAAAAGTTCTAAATAGTTGCTAAACCCTTGTCTACAACGATTTATGTTTAACTCAGAAATGTCAAAGCCATGTAATTTCTTGAGTATACAAAATTTTTACTTTTAATACCTTAATCATGACCATACCTAAAAAGTATCAATTATCCTAACATTAACTACACAAGTATTTAAAACCTCAAATTTTACCTGCCCTGGAATGGCTATAAACTGTAGCAATGCAACAGGATGCTCATTTAAAAACCAACATTTTTAATATAATATCCCACTATTCACATTGGAATTAAAAAAACCAAGACAGTGCATAATGCTATTTATCAAATCCACATTCAGTGGCTCATGGTTCTGCTTTGCCAATACTCCAATAATAAAATTCTGTGACCATTTACAAAGGTGATGAAATGAATGAATCTTGTATTAACTAACTAGGTCGTGGCAGCCATACTGAAACTTTGCATTTGACTCCTGACAGCTGAAAAAAATACAATGTACAGATACAAAAATGGGAAGTAATGTCGCATAAAGACAGCTGCAAAAAAATGGACCAAACTACCAAAGTAAAAACATTGAAAAGCAAAGCGAATTCAGAGTGAAAATTAATCCTTAACACATCCTGCTATGTAAAAAAAGACAAACTGAAAGAAAACCGAAGCAAAACAAATTAAAAAATCCCCAAATCCCAAGCCACTAAACAAGGAGGCTGGTTTCTGCTTTCACTGACTCCGGGTTCTACCTGCTTCCAGAAATGTAACTGTGCCTTTTGAGGAAGATGGGCTGCAACCATGGCAAACAAGGAGAAACCGCCCCACAAGTGTTTCAAATAGGCAGTTATTGAACTATATGATGTAGTGTGTATTTATATTTATAACATTAATTTTTCAACAAATTATTCAGCTATATCAAACCACAGGTGCAAAACCCCCAACTATGTTCCTCTAAGACAGCAAACCGTGCGAGGCTGAGGCTTCCATTCTCTTTAATACTTAGTACAGGCTGTGTAAGGCATAATGTGAAGCTACACACAAAAATGGCTAAATGTATGAGATTTTACTAGATACTGAATAAGGCTACATTCAATCACACATTTTACAACCCTGCTGTACTGTATTTCAGACTTTTTACAGAAAGCTTTTATTTATAATTTCATAAAGCTTTCGAAAAAGTCTGCTATGCATTTTTGTTCTATTTGAATATATCATGAACGAAGCAAGAGAAAAAGATGCACCTTCCTTACACCGTTATTTTATATTTGAAACAAGAATTGATTATTCGAGTCCATACGATATTTAAATAGCAATCATCTCCCACATCTATTTTTGAGGTGCTGAATGGCCTTAAAGAATTTAATCACTCTGGAAGCAGGATCCAAGCRGCTGACGCGAGGAGCTCCCAACTAATGGTATAAAACCTGCCCTGTTAGTGGTCTGTCTCCTGCGCTGTCCCTGTCATGACTTCATCAATATTTGTGCAACTCCTTTTGCCCTGTGCTGAAAGCAGACTTAATTCAATTATAGGTCTCAAAACTGATAAAAAAGGTCCTAAAGTGGAAAATGCGAAGAGATTATTGGCAAATGAATAAAGATTTGTATCGAACTAACACACAAGAGTACAGCAGGGTGGTGTTTTTTTTTTTTTTTTTAATCATTCCCTGTCTTAAGTCTTCTGGGAACAGTGAGTTTCCCTTCCCCTCATGCAGCACATCGATTTCTGAATTAGACTGCAATATTAAATAATTAATATACTTGCCATGATTGATGTTTTGCATTAGTTGAATATTAGGTTATCAATCAAAATCCACTTGGTTTAATGTAATAATATTGAAAAAGTGTCACTGGCTGTTCATCCAATTTGTAGTTGAGGCAGCACAGATAGTAATATTGGTGTAACACAAGGCTCTAACGCAGGAAATGCAGTGGTTGAACATACATAAGACAAACATTATCAAACTAACCAGGACAAGGTTGAGGTTGTCCTAAATAAACCTTGTGGCACCTGTCACTTCCAATGAAAACCTCTTTCCAGCCAGAGGCTGCCGTGCATCAATCAGCGATGACAACTAGTGAAGCCATGGCATAATTTTACCTTTCTAGTTAAACAATAATTATACAAATAAGACTCCCATTAATACTGTATTTCAAATATTGTGTTATGCAAAATCAGACCTGTTGCTACAGCTCAGTCTAACACATAACCTTAGATGTCTACAGAATACCTTAATCATTAATACCATAAAACACTACAAATAAAAGGCAAGAACAGCTTTATGCACATCCACTATTATAATACTCCTGTAAAAGGAACACCATAAGAAAGTTACATTAATTTTATATCATTATCAGGTAATAATGTCTTGCTCAACTTTTACACCACACAGTTCCCAATAAGATATATGTTTGCCTTTCAAACCATCTCCAGTAAACCACATTTTTTTTTTTTTCGCTTCATTAGGCAAGTTTGGTTTTATTCTTGATTTTTTCTTCTTTCCATCAGAGAAGATCTGGAGTTGTATTTCCCCAATATAGTCAAGAAATTGTGCTGTAAAATACTAGTTGACGTGCATATATTTTAAAATCATACATTAAAACCAGTAAGCATAATACTCAGGCTAACCCAAATGTTAGCTTTCGGTAATGCCAGGGGAAAAAATTGCAGCTGAGCTAAATTTGAATCATGGTCATGAGGGACCTGTAACAACAAGCCAGGAATTCAATTAAGCAAGTGTAGCCAGCTTTTGGATTACTTAAAACCATAGTGTAGGTAACTAATTGAGGTAGTGTTAACTTATTAGTGCTAGTTCCTTTGCCAGTAAACTAAACTAAAATAAAAATATTCACTAGCACTTGCTGAAAATCCCAATTTTAACCTAGACATATATTCATGTCCATAAAAGTAGGTTCCCATATAAAACTAACCATTAATCAAGGGAGCTGAAAAATATGCAATATCTTCAAAATATCTGAACTTTAACCATTCTAAAATAAGACAAGATTTCACTAATAATTTACTTTTTTAATACATTTATAGCAGTTTCACACAGGATTGTAGAACTAATACTTGTTTTTGCACAACAGAGCTAAACAAATTACTGGGTACACGTAGACACCCTACTTTGGAGCAAAGCACCCTCCAGGAGCTACAGTATTAACATCATACGACAATGCCAGTGACTTATTTTATTACTGTGAGGCTACCTAAAACCAAAGAAATCTCAGAGATATTTTTAGCTATCACTAAAATAGGCAATTGAGCTTGTTAGTAGGTCTCTGCTATACTCTTTAAAATGACAAACAATTATGAGAGCTGAGTTTAATCTGTGCTGCTATTCAGATCAGTAGCATCGAACTGGAAGTATCCTGCAATTTTTAAAAATTTATTCCAAACGAAAACAAACCACTTCAGTTCACATTCTTCGGTTCCTCTCAAGTTGTTATCAACTCATTCTCAATACTTCCTTTATAGTCGTAGTTCGTAATTTTCTTTGCCATAGTTATTTGGTTAGAATCYGTAGGCCACAGAATAATTCTATGGATTATCTATATCTATGCATATTATAGGATAATTCAGGTTGAAGGGCCTCTGGAGGTCTGCAGTCCTACCGCCTGCTCAAGGCAGGGTCAGCTGTGAGGCCAGACCAGGCTGCTCAGCGTTTTATCCAGCCTGGTCTTGAAAGGACAATCTCCCTGGGCAACCTGTTTTGCTGATTAAATGCCCTCACTGGGAGCATCTTTCCTTCTACCTAGTCCAAACGCCTCTTTTTTCAATCTGTGCTGGTTGCATCTTTCCTCCTACCACGCACCACTTCCAAGAGCTCGACTCCTCCTTGGTGACCTCCCTCCCCATCAGTCTGGGTGGCTGCTGTCAGGTGCCCTCAGAGCCATCTCTTCTCCAGGCTGAACCACCCCCAGCCCCTCAGGTCCCCTCACAGGGCAAGTGCTCCAGCCCCTGACTATCTTGGTGGTCTGAACTCCACACTAAACAGTCCCAATGTCTGATTTTCCTCATCAGAAGCCAAATGAGTAAATAAATCATCTCATCATTAGCAAGGCCTTTGGCAGAATCCCCTCCAGTTCCACAACATGAACTACAAGCTGCAAAGAACAAGGTCATACGGAGCATTTCAGGTCAGGCTGCACCACACGCTCAAAGAAAGGCCTTTTAACTCCACTCTTCATGAATGCCAACGTGTTAGTGTTTTTGATCAGGCAGCATTGTCCCAAGTGGTTACAGATAATTTTCATAGAGCTCCCTCTTAAAAATCTCTTGGATCATTCAACAAGCACATCACATAATACTTTCAATAATCTGTCAAGTATCATTTCAAATTAATCCCTTTTTTGTCCCAGTATTCCTTCTGGATGAAGAACCTCATAGTGAAAGATGTTCTTGGAACAACCTCATGTTTTCCTGTTCTTTATCCTCACGTTAACATGCTTCTACTGCTTGCTATCATCTAAYGGCCTTCCCTACAGATCTTCTTCTGAGTAGCACACACATCCACTATTTTTCTTTTGCATGTTATCAATCCCCGCTTGCATTCTAGATAAACCACCTCAAAATAAACACCTGAATCTCTTCATAAAGAAGCTCTGAAGACTTCTGAACTTCAGCAGGTGACAATATATTAAATGCTCGCCAATACAAGCAACAAGAAACAGGATACATATTATGCTAAACCCAGCTTGAGTGGAGGCCTAGTCCCTTCTCCCACCTCCCCAAGCTCTGTGTTGAAGGTAGATAAAGGGAGAGAAGACAGAAATGAGAAGAAATGTGCCTTAGATGTTTGGAATTATACCAAGGGGTATGGTGAAGAGGATGAGTGAGGCTACTACCATAAACGTCATAGCCACTGCCTCTCCTGTCTTGAGCTTCTTCAGTTAGTGAGGAGTCTACACTGACCCAACATGGCCAAGGTGAGGAACAGTCTTACTAAATGCAACTACAGTGGAGGGGACAGCTATGGGAGAAGTAGACTAGTCAGCTATCTCTAGGCCTTTCTTTTTGTATATCATCTTTATTTTAGCAGATTGGCATCTCAAATTCAATGAGGCCTTTGCCTCATCATTTTCTGCTTCTGATACTCATAGTCTTCTCAAAGCTGATCTGCCAAGAGATGCTTAGCTTGTCTGTAGGCCATGTAAAAAAAAAAAAAAAAAAAAACAAACAAACAAAAAAAAAAACCAAACAAACAAAAAAACCCAAACCAAAACCACACCAAAACAAAAAAAAAACACCAAAAAAACCCCCACCAAAGTAATCTAAATCAGATTCAGATATGGAATTTATTACACTAGCTTTGACTACTCAATCTAGCAGCATTGTTAATACTCCAAATTTCTGACTAAATCCCAGCAAACACCAACGACAGCTGGTAACAATTTCCTTTCTCTCTCAGAATGTGGAAATCCCCCATCTAAAACTGCCAACCTGTGGCAAGATCGTCTCTCCCAATGGTGAGTTTAAAGGCCAATATCTCATGATTTCCCAGACTAGAGCTGGGCCCTGTACCTTCCTGGGAAGAAGAAAATTAGGTTTCCACGTGATTACACACTATTTAATTCTACCCTGGGATATCCCAAGATAGAGAACTGCTCCCTCATTTCTTCCTATTTTATATATTCAATCTTTGCTGGATCTACTTTCCTCATCCTCAAAAGTCTGTACAATCAGATTGAAGGTATTCCAGGTATCAAATTTTAGAGGAGAAGGAAAATAAGGAATAGTTTTTCCCCACCGAAGTTTTTAACTTTTTTCTAACTTTTACCTCGCATGCACATTTTGGAATAAGGCATCGTGTGTACTCATACACACACAGTTTAATCACAACTGGATAGGTAGCCTGAACAATGCACTTGTGACCTTATCATTGTTTAGTGATGCATTTACGCAAACATTTAAACCATGTTACATTCTGGAATAGCTTCACTGACTAATCTTAAAACTCACAGAACATGTCAGACATCAAGAGTAAAACAGTCATGGCCAGATCATGCCTTTGTTCAATTCCAGAAAAATAAAAGCCTAGTATAGAAAAAATATTTTCTCCCTATCGGCAACAACTAGAATAAGTACACACAATTATTACATTTGCACGGTGACTGTTCAGAAGGCACTACATATTTGAAGTTCTTCCCTGAGCTAGCTTGAATTTCAGCTTCAGAGTTAGAGAATCTTGGATGCAGTTTTTAGAAATGGATACCCCCGTCCCATTCCACTAAATTTTATAGGTTTTGAATTGTGTTTTCTGTAAAATTATAGGCTGGTGTTTCCAAATCTGACTTCAGACCACAGATACTTATTTCAGTAGGCTTTGAAAGTCACAACAAAGATTACATAAAAACCTAAGCCCTATGCCTGTCCTCTCCTTCGATACCATCTTTAAGAGGACAGTGCTGATTCTCCTGGGTGAACAGGTAAATTCATACCTACTGACTTTCGATGACAAGCTGGTCCAATACCACACCAGTGGTCTGGCAGAACTGCTAGTAAAGACTATGTGATGTGCAGAAACAGAACAAAAAACGCGTTACTCTTCAACACTACTACTTAACATCATCTAGGTTATAAAGAAAAACCTGAAAAGTAGGGCTATATTTTTTGTAGCCGTAAGTGGAAGTTACATCAAAAGGAGTATACAAAAGGCAAGAGGAGAAAACCATAAAAGAAAGCTATTTCCTCCTGCCTCTCTTATACAAGGATGAAGGAAAAAAACCTTGAGTTTTTTTGAAAGTAACCAAATAACATACCCAAACAATATTACCAACAATGAAAATCAAAATCCTTGCAATCTACTACTCACATAAGTTACACAGAGATTCTCAGCACTACATGTACCTCAAAGGGAATCCCTTGATAGTTGCAATGGCTCTAAGTTGTTGCTCCTTGTATGTAAAAACCCTGTTTTCATCCAAGCAACCAATAAAATGACTATGAAATAAAATAGTGAAAATAATTTAGCGGTGCAATGCCAACATCAGAGAGGGTTAGGGAACGGTTAGAGAATCCTTCACTCTGACTGCTAGAAAACGCACCCATGATATTTTTCAACAAGCATGGAATGTTGTTTTGCTCTTACTTAATATCAGATTCAAATGGTCTGGAACTGATCCTGAAGTGTAAAGACTCCAAAGCTGGTGGTGGTGTGCTCAGTAGCTCCCCCGTTCCAGTCAACCAAAGAATTTATTTCACTCAGGGAAAAAATGGTAAGAAGTTTGGCCAATTACTAATTTAAATATAATAAAGATTCAAGAAGATCATATGAAGGACACTTATCAAAAGCAGGAAGAAAAGCAAAAGTCACCCCCACACACAAACACATACAGAATAACTTGGAACTGCTGAAGAACTCAGTAGAATATAATGCAAGCTAAATTGAATCATGCTAAAACCAGGGACTTTAAACAGGACACAAGGTGAAACAATTTCCATAATATGTTATATTAGAGAGAAGAAAAATCAGTACCCAAGAGACCTTATCAAATATTCAAGGGGTGTGGGGTGGGGGGGGTAGGGAGAGGGGAATATAACAGCTCACAGAGCAAAATTCAAGATTTTATGCAACTGAAATAAATACTGAAACTAAATGGGGGGAGGGGAGGCGAAATACAGTGTTAATAGAATCAATATTTTCAAATAGACCCTACAAAAAAAATCCTTTTTTTCTTTAAGTATTTGTCTTTAAGTATTTCACAGATAAATGAGAGCCAAAGTAACTACCCCAAAAAGCTCCCAATTCTGCTTTACCAAGACTTCAGGTCAGATATTGAAATTCCATAAATTATCAAAGCAGATTTCTTTATCCTGGTTGCCAGTTCAAGCCATTCCTTGGATAAACCTGGTGATTCAAAGGACCTCATAACATGCAAGTCCTTGGAGTTTTTATATGTGGCGTGGTTTTTTGTTGTTTTTTTCCCTGGGTTTTGGTTGGTTGGTTGGTTGGGTTCAACGGCGTTCCCTTCACAAAGAGTAAAACCTTGTTAATCAACATTTGCATTCCCAGCAAACAAAAGCAATTAAGCTTCAGGCTTTGGAATGTCACTGTCTCTGTTAACCAGATTATTTGGTAGTCTCAAATAAATTAGACAACTTTGGCCTGTTTTACCTTTTCTGTAATATTATTTAGTAGATATTCAATTAAAACACATCCTGTAGGTGAAAGTGTATGAAAACATTTCCGCAATGGACATCAGCGGCAGTAGGAAGTGTTGCTAATTAGCGTCAAAGTACAAAATAGATTACAAAAGTAGCAAAAAGCCCAGCAGTGTAAATGCACAGAACGCTGCACTGAATATTAAACAAAGCAGAGCAAGTTTTAATGTTGGTAAGCACAACTATAGTAAAAACTCTCTGGACTAGTAAAGAGTGTTACAGGTTAATGAGGAACATATAAAGAGTGCACAATAATTACCATACCTAACACCTTACCATCTGTGTTTGGATGACTGCAGAATATAAACGCAGTTTATCAGCATTAAGTCTGAAACTAATTACACATGTATTTCTATTAGCATACTGTTAGGATAAATATTTAAAATGTTAGATTTCCCTCAGCTGCACTCAACTCTCAGTACTGAAGAATATTAAATTTAAGTATAAGTCAGTGAGAAAATTTAAATGTTCTAAGCACTAAAACAATTTGAGTACTATCAATTTTCCATTTTCTGAAAGCTTCTAAATCCTCCTCATTCACCCAATTACTACTGTACTTAACCTAATGAAATTTTATTCCGCAGGAACAATACTATTCTTAAACAAATTTTTGAAAAATGTAAGATTAAAAACTTCTAGACAAAGAATAAACTCCTAGAGAAAAGATGCAAATAAAATTACTATCATAATCTTTTGTTTTTTATTTGCAAGTATAAAACTGAAGAGAAACAAAAGCATGGAACATAGCATCTGTCATATCAGAATATAAAAAGATGATCCTGGCACAAAATGAAAAAGCTCTAATTCATTTGCAAATCAAGCCTGCCAGTTCTATTTCAAGCTGGCGGTAACTGTCAAGAGTTAACAAGATAATCACTTTCAATCCTGCCTTCAATGGTACATTACACTGTTATTCCATTCAATAAGGCCGTTCTTTGGGGCACTAGATGAATGGTTTTCATTTCTAACTCACACAAAAAGTTGCAAAAAAAATCCATGGGGCTTAAGAAAGAAATCCCTTTATGGGCATTTATCTGCCGGCACTTGCTTTTAGGCAAAATGAGATATTTGGATACATTGGTGTCCATTCACTTCCTCTATTCCTTCAGGCCCTCAGCCTGTTAATAAATAAATAAATAAATAATTTTTTAAAAGGCACACAAGGAAACCTCAAGCCTGTTTCTTTTTTTTTTTAATCTATGCACATTAAACAAGTTCTATAATAATGTTTTGTAAGTACTTCAAGGATACACAGCTCACTACACACTGAAATGACATTGTATTTGAACGGATCCATCTTTGTCTAAATTCATTATAAACTGTACAAAAAAAAAAAGTAAATGCTCATGAAAATTGTGCTTAGGGAAACAATAACCAGTTCCTCATTAAATGTTCAATAAAAATAAAGTTACCAATTAAAGGCACTCTGTCTATGAAACAAGTTAATCTAGAATTTGTCTGTATTTGTTATTTGTAAATTTTTTTTAAAGATTCTGTGCTATGCATTCTTCCCAAAAGGATAAAATTTTATAGAAGTTTATTAAGTATTTAAAACTTATTTGCTGGCATACAACTTTCTACTAATCTCTGCAAAAAAAAAAAGCCTTCATGCTTTCGCTCATTGTTCAAAATTCGTATTGTAAGATACTACCTGCATGTTAAGGTTGTATTGTACAGATATGCATTCTATTAATGAATATTCTACAGTGACAATTTAAATCTTCTATACTAACTTTACAAACAAATCACTAAATCTTTTCTTTTTTTTTTTCTTTTCTTTCTTTCTTTCAATCCCCATAGATTTCAGTTCACAGAGCAAAGCTAATATCTATATTTAATATCTTAACTGAGTTAAAACTTATCCAGCCTCAAGTCTGTTACTCATAATCCATGCCAACAAGCACACTGTCAATACCCATCCACAGATACTCTTTTTTTTTTTTTTAATAAAAATAAATAAAATTTTCCTCAAACTCAGGGACCCATCTTGCCAGTCACTTCTTATGCTATTTGCATACCTTACAAAGAAGATTTTTGATCGTCTTTATAACCCATCACTACAAGTMAGACAACTTTTTCCACACACCCCTCGTGCAAATGCTCCTTTATAGTAAGAGTTTCTTTCATGAGAAATCTAAACACCAGAAGTTACCAGCGGACTCACAGGCTTTGGTTTTGTTCTTTGCACTTCACAAGTTTCTTCAGAGGTTCTAAACAGAGAGATGGTCTTATAATTAAAAAAAATACTGGAACAAAACCAAAAACTATATGCCTGTGTTTATGAGCATTAGAACATAGTCACTTTTGCTGCCCTACTGCCCCTGCTTCCCGAAAAGAAAGAATACAAAATAAAAATGAATTAAAAGTTCACACACTTTGGAAGGACCTTGAAAGAACACAAGATGTTGCACTTAGAACACAAATTAATAGAAAGTGAACAGATGGATTTCAAATAGCAGGTCATGGCTTTAGGTAAGACTAATAGAGTCCCAGAAAAAACAGGAGCCTGCCATAGAAATCTGGGATATGCTTCCTTCCTTTCTAGCCAGCAGCAGTACAACACCAGTACTGCTTAAAAATAAACAATCGATTAAAAAAAAAAAAAA